>JAVJIF010026160.1:0-71919 GCA_038442645.1 Agave tequilana | reverse complement strand
GAAGCATGAATCTCAAGCTTGTGACCGCGACAAGCTCAAGTTGAAGGCGTTGTTCTCCATGACGGTAGTAAAGAGATTCATATGACTCAGCTAGGTCGATTCACTGCTGAAGATTCAGTCACAAGTGCTTGAGCTTGATGGAGCTCATTTCAATGAATTACGGTTGGCTTGATCCCTTGGGTAAGGTATGTAGGCAGCCGTAAAGGGCGCAACCATTTGGTGATGTAACTCATATGAAAACCATATGGTGTATTTAGGTTCTCGAGAAGCTGACTGGGCCTTCACGTAAAGGTGAAGTGTTGTGATCTCGATAAACGTTTAATCTTCTGGTGTGAAGATAGTTGAGCTTGCATAAGGGGGGTGTATCCAGTTTGCTGAAGCTGATAATGGTGTTTGGTATGCTCTACTCAAATTTGGTTGGACCGTCTTGAAGACATTTGGACGGGAAAGAGTCAGTCAGTTGGAGAGTCAGTGTTGGCTCATGATGGGCTCTTCTTGAGGTCATTTGGAATAAAATTTCATTAAGTTGCCGAGTAAGAGACACGTTCGTTGGTCAGCTCATATGGTATTCTCTTCAGTGGAGTGGTGAAAAAGCATGCATGGTGTATTCCGTTTGGATAGCTGAGCTGAAGTTGGAATCTTACAATTGATATTGGAGTTTGGAGAGCGTTGCCTGAGGGGACGATAAACTCAATTTGGATCTGGTGTGATCAGTGAAAATCAATTAATTTGTGTGCTGGCGATTCGTTCTGGAGGAACCGATTTCGTCTGTTGGCCACGTCTAGATCGTCTGTCGATTTCGTTCGGAGCGCTCAAGCTGAGATCGTGTGTCGATTTTGCCAGGTGTTCGTTGGAGTTCGGCTCAGATTTGAGAAATCTTCACTAAGGTGGAGAATTGTAGAGAGAGAGAGAGAGGAGATGAAAGCTTGATGAAGCTTGTGTAATCCAACTTAGATTCGAACTTCGTTTCTAAAAAGGAGCCTGATCCAATTGGAGTTTCCTAACAGGCGAATTGCTTCTCCTTTTAGGATTTGGATTCCTTTTCTGAGTTGGAGTCAGATCCAATTGGGGTTTCCTAAATCTCTGGGATTCTCTGGCAATAAATATGGGTTAGATCTCTCACGAATTGTATCCCTTAAAGTATCCCTCTGGTATTCCCCTTGTATTGATTGTTGAATCAATAAAATCTCTCTCTTCCTTGTCCGAGGACGTAGGCAAATTGTCGAACCTAGTTAAATATTGTGTTGGCTTGTTTTCTTTCTTATTTCTCTGTTCTTGTTGTGCGAGTACTTGTCTGCTGCATTTATCTCTATTGGTGAATTCCTCATTGGTTGTTGTCTCGCGCGCAACAGGGAGTCATTTCCTAGGACTCGAAAAGTGTAGAAACTATTGTCCTGTTCCAGTCATCTATATTATATAAGTAATTGTCATGAGAAATACATTGGAGATAAATAGCAATATACGAAACACACGGTGGTAAATAGAGAGAGATATATATATAATTTTGATATCTTATTGCACCCACAATAAGCGTCTATCACCGAGCAGTAACGTGAAGATATTTTTTGTATTACCATGGTGATTTTGGCCAGTTTTTGCCAGCTCCTCTGGCCTGGAAAGAAAAAGGAAAGAAAAATACTTATTATAATACTAATTTATATTACATTTTATCATAATTTAACTGACATGTGAGCCCACCCCCATAAAATATAGCGAATGACTCTCATTATCTAATAGAAGTATAATCTGTAGTATAATCTAAGTACAACATTAATAATATATTTGCTTTACTCGCCAACATCCCTTTCCGTGATGCTAACCCACAGTGAGATACTGAGAGACTGGGGCTCTTCTTGCAGCCACAGCTCACATGTAGCCAAGTTCCCTTCTTTTTCTTCCTCCTCTTTTTTTAGAGCAAGCTCAAAATGCCTCTTCCCTCCCCCTCTCCCCAATCTCTTTCTCCCTCTTCTCTTATTCTCCCTCCCTCTCTCATACACATCTCTTTTTTGATCCCCTCACATTTCCTTTCCTTACAAGCATGGAGAAGAATACTATTTATTAAAGTCCTTTTCTCATTTCCCTTCCAATTCTTTCTCCATTAAATTACACTTATACCCAGATTCAAATTCATCAAACTCTTTCTCCAAACCCAATTTCTTCGTTATTTTTTCCATAACACCATGAGGAGAGAGAATCAATCAGCAAACTGGGAACATGGGTGATCTTCTCCATGCTAGCTCTTATTGGGTTCAACCCATTAATAAGAAGCACCCATTGTCTCAAACAGAAGAGAGAGCATCAACAACAACAGTCACAGCCACAGCCACAGCCACAGAGGCTATTGGTTCCAATGACTCTTGTACCCAATGCTTCGTCTCTTGGTGCAAGTGGGCAGTACCCAAAGATCCCCCAGCTCTCTTTCCAAGAAAAGAACAAAGTTTTATTTTAATGGATTTTGTTTTTTGATTGGTTTCTTGGAGACAGGTCTAATGTAACAGTACAAAAAGCACAGATCTAGATTGACTAATGTTTTCACCATAAAAAAGAAGTTAATATTAGATTAATAATTTAATCGTTGCATGCAGTTTGTTTAGATGGGAGCCCACCTGCATACCACCTTCACCCAGGATTCGGCTCTGGCATCCACAACTGGCTGCTACACTTTGAGGTCAGTAACTCTAGTAACTATTTTTTTGTGATTTAAAATTTCAGTACTGCTGTAAGTATCAACTAAGTCACTGCTGATATCGATTATATTATATTCGATATTATCGATATATATCAGAATCGGCCAAATATTTGAAACCTGCACCGGAGAGCAGACTATGATTATGTTGATGGAAACAGGGAGGAGGGTGGTGCAGCGACATTCCATCGTGCTTGGCGAGATCGAGGGAGAGGCGAGGGTCCACGAGACTCATGAACAAGCTCGAGGTTTTCTCTGGAATTCTCAGCAACGATCGCTCAATGAATCCAGGTAAAGCTTCCTTTCTGTTACAATTTTAATCTCTGCTGTATTTTGTTTTTGGTTCTTGGTTTTTCTTTGTTTGGGCACGGCTGTTGTGACTTTTTTGATGAATGGTCCCCGTTAAACGCGAGAATACGGAAAGCAACTGGCTGTCCTAAAGATCATATTGTCCATGATGGTCATTAAAGATAATGATATTTCCTTTATTTTTCATTAATGTGTCTACAAGCTATGAAAATTATTCTAAACATAAATTATACAAATCAAACACTATAATTTTGAAGAGAGTTCAGTTTGAAAATTATTCTAAACACATTTCTATTGTGTATGAATATATGGGCAGCGAAGAAGAAAGATTTAGCACATTTGCTCTCCTGCAATTTTACATGTAGAAATGTCCTTTAAAGGGGGGCTTGTGGAATAATTTTTAGCAAATGCACAATGTATCCTTCAAAAAACTAAAAATAAAATAAGTACCTGCAATTTATCTAAAAACTTTGTGCCATACCAATTAAAAATGTTATGTTAACTACTTTTCTACTAATAATGTACTCCAGCTGGGCTAGTGACCCTACTTAATTATACATACCAACAACATTCATATTGTGATCTGAGTGCTCCTTAGGCCTTGTTTGACATGTGGAGTTGGAGGAATAAGAGTTAGGTTGTAAGGAGAAGAGTTGGGGAAAGTAAGATGAGAGTTGGGTAGAAGAGGAGTTGGCTCCTACACCAATTTGAAATTGGTTTAGGAGTTAAGCACATGCCCCAAAAAGTAGGGACAAAGTGCATAATATTTTTTCAAAAATCTCGATTTTGTCCTTGACAAGCCCTCTTATGAGTACCCCATAATTCCTGCTCTAAATGAGTGTTTGAAAGAGTTAGCAAGCCTAAGCAGAAAATTTAACATTTATACAGGAGCTTTATCAAATATAAACTTGAAGGTGATAGTTATCATCTTATTCCTTTGAATTTTTTTAAAAAAAGGTTATAATTGGGTAACATGAATCTATTTGGCTGTTTTATTTAACAGTAATTATAGATCTGCATGTATAAGATGAGAAGGTGAGACTTGTTGTCTGTATTCATTGAGGTTGCTTTTTATTAAGGAGAAAATAAATTAAGGCGGATCAATTGAAATTGTTTTGGGTATATATCTGAAACTAAGGTCAATAATTTGCCAACTAGGTAAAGTGATTTAATGGAGCAATAAAGTAGGAGGTCTAAACGAACTTGGATGGAAGAAACTGAGAAGGTTATGATATTGCTTCATTTACTGAGAATGTGGCTCCCAATGGACGCAAATGGAAGAAAACTATTCATGCAGCTCACCCCAAAATTTGAGATAAAGGCCCCGTTGGTGTTGTTGTAACTATATAAACTAACAAATGCTTTTTTTCTCTTGCAGATTTCTATAATTGGAACAGGGTGAAGCTTCGCTACTGTGATGGCGCATCCTTGGCGGTGATTCAGAATACAGGAATGGTGTAAGTGTATGTTGAATACTAGTCTACGGACTAATATACTATAATCTAAAATTTTAAGTGGAGAATGGATCTTATTCAACTTTTCTTTCTTGCTTGCTTGCTTTCTTGATAAAAAAATAAAGAGATACACTAGCCTTTTATAGGCAAATGACAATAATGCATATATGATGATGACTCGTCATTCCTTCTAATTGAAGATGATGACTCTTTATTTCTCTCAATTGATGATGACTCCTAATTGATGATGATGACTCGTCATTCCTTCTAATTGAAGATGGTGACTCTTTATTTCTCTCAATTGATGATGACTCCAAATTGATGATGACTCTTCATTCCTTCTAATTTAAGATGATGACTCTTTATTTCTCTCAATTGATGATGACTCGAAATTGATGATGACCCTTCATTCCTTCTAACTTAAGATGACTCTTCATTTCTCTAAATTGATGATGATGACTCTTCATTTCTTATGGTCTCTTCTTCTTCCAAAATTAATGTCATAAAGACATTTTTATTTGATATTCCAACACACCCCCTCAAATCAAATTGTTTTCATACCGAGCATTTCTTTTGGCCTTTTGAAAGGTTCAATAGGCAATGGCTTGGTGAAAATATCTGCTACTTTCTCCATGGTATGACAATATTCCAGCACCACAGTTTTCTGCTTTACATGGCCTCTGAGAAAATGAAACCGTGTATCTATATGTTTGCTCCTCCCATGATGTACTGGGTTCTTTGCAAGTTGGATGGCTGATTTGTTGTCCACAAATATTACAGTCGCTTCTTCTTGTGGATGACCCAATTCCTTTAAATATTCCGCAACCAAATAGCTTCACATACAGTAGATGAAGCTGCCACATACTCTGCTTCGCATGAAGATAAGGTCACAACTCCTTGCTTCTTTGAGGTCCATGAAAATACAGTTGAACCAAGATAGAAGACATAGCCAGTGGTGCTTTTTCTCTCATCTTGGTCACCTCCCCAGTCGCTATCTGAATAGACTACTAACTCTGCAGTTTCACCATAAGTATAAAATAGACTAAGGTTGAGTGTGCCTTTGATATACCTTAGAATTCTCTTTGCAGCTAGCCAATGAGACTCCTTCGGTGTCTCCATATAGCGACTCACAAGTCCGACTCCGTAAACAATATCAGGCCTTGTGATCGTTAAGTACCTTAGGCTACCAACTAGACTTTAAAAAAAGTCGAGTCTACAAAATCTCCAATTCCTTCTCTTGATAGCTTCATTCATGTGGCTATTGGGGTGTTTACTGGGTTGCAGTTACTCATCGTGAATTTCTCCAAGATCTCCTTCATGTACTTCTTTTGAGATATAAATATCCCATCTTGTTGTTGCTTCACTTCGATACCAAGAAAATAGGACATCAATTCATTGTCCGTCATCTCAAATTCATTGAACATCGCCTCCTTGAATTCAGCAAGCATCTCGACGCAACTTCCTGTGTATAACAAGTCATCAACATAAAGACAAATTATTAGAAATTCGCCTTGATAGTTCCTCTTCATGTAGATGGTATGCTCATAAGGACATTTGGTGAAGCCGTTTTGATGAAGATAACCATCAATTCGGGCATTCCATGCCCGTGGTGCCTGCTTTAAGCCGTACAAGGCTTTCTTTAGGTGACATACTTTGTCTTCTTGCCCTTTTACTAGAAAACCTTCTGGTTGTTGTACATACACCTCTTCTTCAAGAATACCATTGAGAAATGCTGACTTGACATCTAGATGATATATCTTCCACCTGTGATGAGCTGCAAGTGAAATTAATAGTCTCACCGTGTCCAATCGAGCAACTGATGTAAAGACTTCTTCATAGTCGATACCGTATTTTGTTTGTAGCCTTTCGCCACAAGCCTCGCCTTGTACTGATCAACCTCACCATCTACTGTGCATTTGATCTTGTACACCCATTTGACACCTATCGCCTTGTGATTTTGTGGAAGTGTTGTCAAATCCCATGTGTCGTTCTTCTGGATGGCATGCATCTCCTCCTTCATTGCTGATCGCCAGCAATCTTCTTCCTTAGCCTCTTGGAAGTGAGAGGCTCATGATCGGCATATAAACAAAAGAGATTAGTTTCTCCATCTTCTTCTATCTGCTCATAGATCTCCCTGAGGCTTCTCATTTTGATTGGACCTCGTTGCACGGAGGATTCGCTACTACTATCTTCCCCAGAAGATGGAGAACCTCTTGCAGGAGACGGTGTAGCATGTTGAGGAGATAGTGGTGTAGTTGGTGGTGGAACCTCTTGTAGGGGCTCGTCAGGTTCATTCACAGTTGGTTGCTCTTTGATAGTCTCTTCATTGCTCCAACTCCATGCTTCAGCTTCATTGAAAACAACATCTCTACTAACCATTAGTTTCTTAGTTAGTGGATTGTAAAGCTTGTATGCCTTCGACTCCTCGCTATATCCGATGAAAATGCATTTTTCACCATGATTGTCAAGCTTCTTCCTTTTGACTTCAGGTACTTGAGCATATGCAACACACCCAAAAATTCGTAGGTGTGCGACATTAGGCGTATAGCCGCTCCATGCTTCTTGAGGCGTCTTACCCTTCACTTGCTTCGTCGGGCACCGGTTGAGCAAGTAGGTTGAACATGCCACAGCTTCCGCCCAAAACTGCTTCGGCAGTCCCTTTTCTTTAAGCATGGTTCTTGTCATGTCAAGAATAGTGCGGTTCTTTCTTTTTGCAATGCCATTTTGCTGTGGTGTATAGGCAGTAGTAAACTTCCTCTTTATGCCTTACTCCTTGCAATATTCTTGAAACATATTTGAGGTGTACTCACCACCTCGATCAGATCAGAGAGTTTTTAGCTTATAACCACTCTCTGCTTCAACAAGAGCTTTAAAATTCTTGAAGGTAGTAAAGGCAGCAGATTTTTCTTTAAGAATGTATACCCACAACTTTCGACTGAAATCATCAATGAAAGTAATAAAATATCTATTACCTCCTAAAGAGACGGGATCTAGCGGTCCGCAAATGTCAGTATGAACAAGCTGTAATGGTGCCTCCGCTCTCCACGACTTTCCATTGGGAAAAGGAAGTCGTGTTTGCTTGCCAATTATGCAAACTTCACAAGTATGACTTGGTGGATCGATTGTTGGTAAACCTCGTACCATACCGGCTGTAGATAGTAGCTTCAGGCCGCTGAAATTTAGATGACCGTAGCGAAGATGCCACCTCCATGACTCATTCTTCATGAGTCCTTGAAAATACTTCTCAACTTTGTGTTTAGATGCAAGGGAAACATGCGGTTCCTTGTCATCTTAATACAAGCTATAAGACCTCCTTTGTATTTTTCAACCAAAGATGGTTGTTCTCTATATATACTTTATATCCTTTTTCGAGTAATTGACCGATGCTGAGAATATTACTTTTCATGTTAGGAATATAATAAACATTGGAAATATACTCAGGCTTACCATCCTTTTGATAGATTTTGATCTTCCCTCTGCCTTCAACGGAGAGTTTTGAAGAATCTCCCAAGCTCACACTTCCATGAACTCCGTCTGCGAGTTCTATGAATAGTTCTTTCTTCCCACACATGTGGTTGCTAGCACCCGAGTCAAGGTACCAAACATCATTCTGAACACTTGAATCATCATGAGCAAGAAGAAGAGTAGAGTTATTACCCACATCATTTGTTGCTTCGACAAGATTGGTAAGATCTTCAGTTCTGTGTCAGCAATCCGAGGCATAGTGTCCAAATTTTTGACAGTTGTACCATTGGACGTTCTTGTTGTTTCCACGTCCAGATATAAATCTTCCCCGACTGCTTCGTCCTCGACCTCTGAAGCTTTGAAACTCCACTTGATTTTGAGTGGTTCGTTGTTGGAGTCCACGTCCCCTGCCTCTACTATGATCACGACCTCTACTATGCGAGCCACGATCATTTAGAGTCAGCTTTGACTCTAATGCTTGTTCCAAGATTATGGAACCAGTCTTCTTTTGCATGCGTTGCTCATGAACTTGGAGGGATTCCAAAAGCTCCTCTATTGAGATCTCCTCCAACTTCTTAGACTCCTCAATTGCCGCCACCACGTACTCGAACTTTGATGTGAGGGATCGTAGTAATTTTTCCATCACTCGGATGTCCTCCATCTTCTCTCCATTTCTCATCATTTTATTCACAATTAGAAGTAATCGTGAATAATAATCGGAGATTTTTTCTTCATCTTTCATTTGAGCGGCTTCAAGATCGCCCCTCAAAGTTTGAAGGCGAATTCGTTTCACCCGTTCGACTCCTTTGTAGATGGTAATAAGGATTTCCCATGCTTCCTTGCTCGTCGTTGCTTCGGCAACTCTCTCGAAGGTAGACTCGTCCAACCCTTGATAGAGTAGAAAACGAGCCTTGCTATCCTTCTTTCTTTGCTCTTTAAGAGCCTTCTTCTCTTCGACGGTGTAGGCGGCTTCTACCTCCGGTGTGGGTTCCTTAAACCCATCAAAGATTAGCTCCCACAACTCTTGAGAACCAAATAGAGCTTTCATCTGAATTGACCAACTCTCATAGTTATCTTTCAATAACTTGGACACTTGTGGATTGATGAGATTGTTGGTGGAGGCCATGAGGAGAGAGGAAATGAAACAAATTGAATTGGCTCTGATACCAAATTCTTGTATACTAGTCTACGGACTAATATACTATAATCTAAAATTTTAAGTGGAGAATGGATCTTATTCAACTTTTCTTTCTTACTTGCTTGCTTTCTTGATAAAAAAATAAAGAGATACACTAGCCTTTTATAAGTAAATGACAATAATGCATATATGATGATGACTCATCATTCCTTCTAATTGAAGATGATGACTCTTTATTTCTCTCAATTGATGATGACTCTTAATTGATGATGATGACTCGTCATTCCTTCTAATTGAAGATGATAACTCTTTATTTCTCTCAATTGATGATGACTCCAAATTGATGATGACTTTTCATTCCTTCTAATTTAAGATGATGACTCTTTATTTCTCTCAATTGATGATGACTCCAAATTGATGATGATGACTCTTCATTTCTCTAAATTGATGATGATGACTCTTCATTTCTTATGGTCTCTTGTTCTTCCAAAATTAATGTCATAAAGACATTTTTACTTGATATTCCAACAGTGTACTCCACAAGTCCATTACTTTTCCCTTAAATGAATATGGTTCTTTTGGTTGAAACCGTTGTTCGATCTCTATCTGGATATACCGCCGTATCATTCCAATTTAATGTGTACACACACTAGGACATTAGTCTTGGTTTGATTACACTTAACTGCATTGAAATTTTCTAATTAGTTGAACTATTTGTATCTTTCAATCAGACAACTGTGCTTTTCTTCAGAGGCCAAAGGATATGGGATGCTATACTAGTTGATCTGTTCTCAAAAAGATTTCTCCTTGCAGAGAAGGTATATTTGACATTATCTCCAAATTCATATTAGAAATCTTTAAACGTGTTTGTAGGCTTTACGGATATGGCCATTTTGAGTGTGTCGGCTTTTAAACTTGTTCATCTGAAACTGCCTTTTATCTTTCAACTGCCAAGTTATTGCTTTCAGGATGTTCTGCTGGTGGTCTTACTACTTTTCTTCACTGTAATGATCTTGCTCAGCTTATCCCACCAACAGCCGGCATCAAATGCATGAGCGATGCAGGATTTTTCTTAGACGTGTAATCTCACTTGCTGCTTGTTTCATCACACATTGTTAAGGTGTTCAAAACCTTGTAAATTTCTATAACAAGTTGGTTTTCGCTCCTCTTAATTTCCAATTTCAGGAGAGACATAACTGGGAACAACACTATAAGTCCCTTCTTCCATAGCCTGGTCGAACTGCAGGTTTGCTAGCCACCCACTGACTTTATCTCTAAAGTAGATACATTGCAACTCAAGGTGCACATTGTAGATTACTGAAAGGTTTGTATTAAATCTTGGTTGTTTCAGTCAGATTCGTATTGTTCTTATATATTCTGTGTCCATCATTCTTCCCCTCTTTTTTGGTTTTGTTTCTTTTTCTCTAGGGATAAGTAGTCCCTCTATTATAATAAGGAGTGTATGTGCAGGGTGTACGAAAGAATCTACATGCAACTTGTGTATCTTCTCAGAACTATCCCTATCAGGTCTGCATCTGGTCTACTTTTACTAGTAGCATTAAATATACAAGTAATGTAAAATAGGGGAAATCGATTTCTGATTTTGAAGATTTTGTGTTCTGCCAGTGCTTGTTTCCACAGTATGCATTGCCATACATCAGAACACCATATTTTATATTGAATTCGGCGTATGATGTATTCCAGGTAAAAGTTTTTCTTGTCCATACTTTATTATTAGAGTGCACAAGGGTTTTATGTCGCATACATGTAATTGATGAATGAGCTTGATCTAAGTTGATTGCAGCTCACCGATGTTGAACAGTTCCATCATATATTTGTGTCACCTGCTGCTGATCCTCGCGGGCATTGGAGCCACTGCAAGTTGAATCCAGCGGAATGCAAACCAGATCAGATAAATATTCTCCAAGGTTAGTGATTTTATCATTAGTCATTTTTCATTATATGTCATATTTCTTGTGAAGTTTTATTGGATAATTCATCAATTAGAAGGTTGTGGTCCCTGGTGATCTACTGACTTTTGTACAGCAGATGAGATCAATATCCTCCTTAATTATCCTGCACATAGGTGACTCGGGTTAATATCCTGTTGTGCTCTTGTAACATTTATATATTGTGCTAGATGACCGTATTTGGTTCTGTCAACGTGTTTATAGTCAAGCTGCTTTCGGCAAAACAACCTTCATATTTTGAAGAACAAAATGTTTGTTTGAGCATCGAATTGACCTTGCATGTTTGTGCACAGAAATGAGCTGCTATATTTTGCTCCACTATGAGAAAGAAGATAGCCGAACAGAAATAAGAGTAAATTAAAGGGATATATAACTAGTTTCATTAGACTGCTTCTCTCCAATCCCTTATTGATTTATTTTTTGTATTGTAATACTATAAAATTTCCTCCTCCCACCTCATCACTGCAGTTTCCTTAAAACCATAAAATGCAGTCCCATAAAAATAAAAAAATTCTCTCTATATTTATTTGGTTGTCCCCATAATTCCACATGGTTGCATACATTCTGAGAGTTTATCCCTGAGGTATTATGATATGCATGTTTCACCGAATTCATCTAATACAACAATCTTCTTAACAGGATTCAGGTATAAAATGCTGTTAGCATTGAAGTCGTTTCAAGACTCCGTAAATGGTGGGATGTTTATAAACTCCTGCTTTGCTCATTGCCAAAGTGAGCTGCAAGAAACATGGTTTGCACCGAATTCCTCAAGAGTGCACAATAAGGTAATGTGCTGCTAAGATTATTTGACCAACTTTTGCGTCGCTATGTGAGTGGCAATAACAGCATTGTTCTCTGCAGACTATTGCACAGGCCGTTGGTGATTGGTACTTTGAGAGAAGTGTCACCAAGGAAGTGGACTGCCCGTATCCTTGCGACTCTACATGTCACAACCTGATACCATTAAATCAGGTACGACTTGAACAGCTAGTTGTAAAGATGAGTTAATCTGTTCAAGAAGAGCTAAAGGCTTGGAGGCTCCTTTTTCCCTGTAAGATTATATATAAAAAGCTAAAATTTTCTGCCTTTCCAACATGAAATTAGGTATACGAATGATTCATTAACTGGTCGGATATGCTTAGCTTTCAAGATTGGGAAGATTCTTCAGAAAAAAGCCAATATACTTCTATTTTACTAATATAGATGATTTCTCTTAATTTTGATTCCATAGAAGTAGATGTAAGTGAACATATATTCTACTAAATATTTTCTCTGTCATTTTAGCTACCAGTTGTCCTAGGTCTTGGCAGAGTTACAAGATTCTTTGGAGAATGCAAAATAGATAGTTGGAAACTTTACCATTTAGAAGCCATTTGTTTCTTTCGCTGGTGCATCTGAAAGCTCCATGTGAGGTCATGAGGATTGAGCAAGTTTACATGTAGTTTTATTTCTTTATTATTTTGTTTCTGATGTATTCTTCAACTTGTAGAATGTTTAAGAACAATTTCACACAACAAAAGTTTGGTATATTTTACTGGTTTTTCATCAAAAAATAGTACAAAATCTCATCTTCTCGCAGAGGGTAACAGAAATATTTAAATATTTTTGATATAATTATTCCTCCCCTTTTTATATGCGTGATTGCGCGTGCATGTTTTTCATGATTTTGACAAGAATGGAAACAGAAAGAACGATAGTTGTGAATGCATCAATCACTAGATTAGTATTGTTTGGAAGAATGTCTGGCTTAATGCCATGAGAGTGTTATTGCTCTGGAGATCAGTTTTCAGGGTTCAGTGTGTCACAATTTCAACTGCCAGTGCTGGTTACTTGTGGTTCTTAGTTCTTGTTCTCAGTGTTATAAGATTATCATACCATTTTGCCCACTGCAGGGAGACTGCCAATGCAATGTGGGAACAAGGGTGACAATGATGAGGATTCTGATGCTTCGCTTGCTCTTGCTGGCCCTCTGATAATCAACACAGCTACTTCTGATATGCATATAATATTTTGTTGTTGTTTCCGCAATGCTCTTGATTGGTATACATATGTAGATATCTGAGTGTGGTGGGGATTTTTTGCAACGGGCGATTGGACGCTCCCGATTATATTTGTCAAAAACACAGAGGGAAAAAAAATGCCTTTCAAGTCAGGAGCACGGGTCTGCTGCCGGCCAAAAACCCTCGAGCGTGAGAATGAGTATCCTCACTAGGAGAAAGCAAAGAGAGTGATTGTGTGTAGTGGTTTTTGGGGATGATCAGAGGCGAAACCCCTTCTCAATGGAGGAGTTGTATTTATACCTCCAGGGCGGTTGTTGTGGATGAAGATAATGAAGGTTTCCACAATTGCATGATCTCTAAATCTCAACCGTTTGGGATGATTTAAATAGACACGCAGGGGATTTGTTGTTATCTACAATTATTCGCCTGGGTTTGAGATTGACGCGCATAAGGATTCACTGCTATTCTCCACCATTTGAACTGCGTATGTGCAGATCTTGTAATAGTTTTGATTGAGTCGAGATTGTTTGGATTGATATGTTGAGAAATCTGTTCTTATCCATAGCCGCTCACTTAGCTACATGGTTGTTACAACTACCTAAGTTGTACAACGCCTAGAGCATGCGGAAAGATCAGGATGCGCAACAGTCGATTTCGTGATTTGCAAAAAATGCGTTGCTAATATGTCGCTGGAGTAGAAGCAAAAGTCTCGGAGAGGGTCTTTATCGTGGAGACTGAAGCATACTTGGAGTGAAACTTCGCTATGGAGACCTGAGCAGCTCCGATTGGGTCTAAGATCCGATAAGGTTGCTACGAATCGATGTGGTCTCAGGGAGGAACTTGAGGTTCCTCCTGGTCCCGTGTTGGGCTTGTTGGCATATTGGGTTTGCTAGCAGAATATTGGTTGGCCTCTTAGAGCACCTCTGAGATAGGAGGCCACATGTCATGATCTCGACAGAGGTCGAAAATCGATCACTACAGATGTCCCCCACTTTTCCCATTTTCAGAGTCTATAATCGAAAAGGTGGGGAGCGTAACTGACTTGATTCTCTAATTCGTTACTAGGCTTATTGTTTTATGGCCAGTGAGAAGTGACCGATGCGTCATTTCAAGTACAGAGCATTTAATGCAGTCATTGCACCGAGTTATTGGTTGTAATATCGTGCGTACAATCGGCATGCGCAGTGAGCAGATAATTGTCGCCTAAAATGCTAGTGTACATTGGGATTAATGTAACGGTTCGATTTGAATCGAGAGAATGCCGCAACGCCTTGATTCAAACTTGAGGTCATCATTGTGACGACGTCATCTTCCAGTATATAAATTGGGAAAAATTTAAGGGAATGCTACAAACGCCTCAACTCCGTACATTTTGATCAGGTGGTCCTACCTATAATTTCAGCTTAAGTTATCTAAAATTAACTTAGAAATTTTCAAGTTTTCTAACAATCCCTCACAATGAATGGAGATTCAAAAATATACACACTATAAAATAGAATCTATAGTGAAAGGTGTTATGGTTTTAAGGGAGGACGCCCACACAATCAAATCGACTGGACAGCGGATACGAACCATAAGATCTACTAAGGCAACTTGAAGAAGAGAAGAAGATATTCTAAAGTAGATAGAGAGCCAACACACAATATAATGTGGTTCCACCGATCAAACATATCGTGTGTATGTCTATAGGAGAAGAGGGAGAAACTTTATTAAAACTTTGGGGGAGTACAATAAGAATTACTTATACCTCACACTGAGAAGTTACAAGCTCTTGATGGCCGCCAACAACAGCGAACCCTTGTGGCTAAACTTCTCTCACGAATTTCTCACCTAAATGAATTACGTGCTTAGAAATTATAACTTTATGTGATTCTCTTGGAATACATTGAAGGCCACCTCTATGGGGTTATTTATAGACCATAGAACTCTCCTAATCTTAAACAAACTCCTTCAATCAGAATAAAAAAAAAACTTGAATTCAACTCAGACTCAAAACACCTTCAATCAGAATGAAGAAAACCTGAATCCAACTCGGACTCAGAATAGATCCAGAAAAGAAAACTGTCAAATCCAACATTAATTAGCCTTCACGACGTATTCACGTCATAGTCCTAACAATCTCCCCCTTGACTTGAATATGTCCAAGTTCGAGAATAGCCACCATGTTCCATGCGCTCGCATCCACGCACAATTGAACAAACTTAACTTCATCTCCATCTCAGTCTCTCTTCTCTATAACCCCCTCATGGGGTTCACCTCTTCTCTATAACCCCCTCATGAGGTTCACATCTTGATTAGGTCGAATAAGTTCAGACCCAACCTGAACTTTATTCCCCAATGATCTCCTTAATTTACAAAAAATCTATGAGAATTTGCTTCACCATAAGAGTAACGATCTGAACTAGCTTGTTGCACGCCTAGTCTCAATCTCTCTTTAGGGTACAATTGAACATCCGAACTTGAATCCATCATAGTTTCTGATTGTTTCACAACCACCACTTTTGAAGTTGAGAATAACTACAATCCACCAACTGTAACCTCCGAATTCCGCAACATATACATATTGCCGACACGTTCGGCTTAAAACATCATATGGGCCTTTTTGAAAACTTTCATAAGATCACCTTTTGAACTGAAACAAAACCCTTCCTATGTAGGGCTCCAAGAGAGATGAGATTAAAACATGACGAACGCCTTGAAGAGTAGTGATGCATCCATCATGAGACCAAAACTGGATTATTCCTTCACAATTACCTTACTTATAGCAGAATTCCTCATGAATATTTTTCCCTTTTGAGCTGAAGTGTATGAAGAGAACATCTTCCTATTGGAACTGATATGTTGTGAACATCCAAAATCTACAACCTATCTATCTTTGTTACCAACTGGTTTGTCTATAACAGATAGAATGTCACACTATTCTTCATCTCCTTTAATCAGTTCTGTGACATTAACGTATGATTGTTTCTTCTTTCGAAGCCAATACTCAGATCTAATGTGTCCCTTCTTATGACAATAGTTGTACATCAAATTCTTGTATTTTGAGTTACCTGTAGAACTTTCATTATTACTCTTCTTTCTTGAATAATGAACTTACCTGGAATCATCATGATGAGACTCACCTGTCAACTGGGTGTCAATTTTATCCTTATTGAGTAGATGCTCCTTGACCTCCTTGACCTTGATTGTTGACTTGCCTTCATAGATGATAGCTTTCCTAAAGCTCTTATATGAAGAAGGTAAAGAACACAATAATAAAAGTGCTTAATTCTCATCTTCTATCTTAATCTCTATCTTATCTAGATCATTGATAATAAAGAAAAATCTGTAATGTGAGACTTGATAGGTGTACCTTCATGTAATCGGAGAAAAAAGAGACGTTGCTTCAGAATCAACTGATTCGCCAATGACTTCTTCAGATAATGGTCTTGAAGTCGTTCCCACAGCGAGAATGCTGTTTTCTCTATAGAAAACTCATCCAACACTTCATCCACCAAGTAAAGCTGAATAGATGTCAAGGCTTTCTCATTCAACTTCTGCCAAATTTCTTCACATATTGAGGTCTTTTTTCCCTCTCGAGTAGTGCTTTCTTCAACCCGTTCTGGGTAAGGATGGCGTTCATCCTAATTTTTCACCTATTGAAATTGATGACGCCATCGATTTTTGAATATCGAATTTGATCGCAGACATTTTCACGTTGAGCTTGCTCTGATACCAATTGTTATGAAATAATCTGTATGCTCTGATACCAATTGTTGTAATTTCAAGAGAGGACTCCCCCATGACCGGATCGACTAGGGCGGCGCAGCGGATATGAAGCACAGGATCTACTAAGGCAACTTGAAGAAGAGAAGAAAAAGATATTACAAAGTAGATAGAAAGCCAACACATAATATAACGTTGTTCTATCGATCCAGTTGTTGATAAAAATTAGCACAAGGGCAGGCCTTGTACTCCCCCCAAAAAAAAAGAGTTTAGCAGCCAGACCAGACCCGACTGGTTGGGCCTGGTTCGGACCTGGCCGGGCTGGGCTGCACATGGAGGCCCAGAGAAAAAAAAGAAAAAAAAAGAAGTAAGAAAGGAAGGTAGAAAGAAGAATTACATAACAAAATAATCAGATAAAAAATAAAAAGAAAAAAATAGAGAAAAATATAAACAATAGTATACAATTCATCTACTTTCTATAATAAAAAATTTAAACTAATAGCAATATAAATTAACTCAAAGCACCCACTTTAATGCCATCTTCTTAATGATAAATTCTGATCTGTTAAGCATTTTAATGGTTTAAAGTCTATTAAAAATCCAATAAAAATTAGAAATTGGTTTATCTTAAATCTATTAAATTTATTAGACTCAGAGAACCATATTCCCAGCCCCAAACTAATTAATCAAGATTAAAACCCCTTATAACTCTAAATTAAAACATTTCTTTTGAAAATTCTAACAATTTCTATTGAAATGAACTGTGTAGATTTATCGGGGTCTTATGATTTTAGTGCTTTGGACTTGGGATCGAGTTTAGGTGAGTATTCTTTTTCTCCTTCAGTTAAACAAGAGTTTTGTGATAAATAATTTTATTTTGTTTGTAATTATGCTACTAAAATTTTCTGAGATGATATTTGTGAGTATTTTTTCCTCATTCACTATTGTCAGAAATATATATATGTGTGTTGCTTGTTTTATTTCATGTGACCATCTGTCTTATTACACTAGTATGATTACCCGTATCATTTTATGAGGTACCAGTGAGTGTTCAATTTAATTATATAGCTTACTTGAGTGCATTCAGTATCTTTTCATGTGTTAGTTGTTCAACGTTATTGGCTCAGAACTAGTTAGGTATAATCTTGGACTGTGACTTGTTTCAATTTATAGATTGACTGATCTAGTTCATACAGATAGCATCACTCATGTGCAGTATTTATGGGACAATTATTTGGTAAATTGAAACTTGCAAAAAAATTATATATTGATTGGTGAGTCGATGAGCGCTAGATTGTCAGGTATTAGTTTCTTATATGTTTAGTAGTATATGGAGTACTTGGTAGTTCTTGATGTTACCTTATTAATATTGAGTATCATATGTATATAGTTGGATCTTAGTATTATGATATGGGACTTATGTCATTTCATGTGTAGCTGTTCGGATTCAAATTTAGTTATGATAAATCATAGAATATAAATTTATTAATCTTGAGGTTGATTGGCTCATAGATGAGATTAAAGATTCATATTTTATGTGGAGTACTTATCAAACTAAATATTCATGTACTTGATGATAAGTTAGATGAGAATTTATTGTGTTCTGCGAGTGTATTATATATGAAGTTACCTTATTAAAAGACTGATCTTCTGATACTTGGACTGATATGGACATAATTAGAGTTAGAATTGATTGACATAAGGATTGGTGCTCGTTTCAGTGGATTTTGATCGGTGTTCTAATAAGATTGATATAGTTAGATTCGTAGTTGTGGGTATTCTCTATTTTACCCCTGATTATACTGTTTGAGTATTGATATCTAGTTAATGTTGATTATCAGACGTAGCGACATTTTAGATTCCATATTACTTGAGGAGTAGACGTAGATTGGGTTAATCTGAACTGGTGGCATGTATATACATAATTGACTAGTTACATGAATTTCTGCATCTTGTATATGAACTTAATGGAAGTGCGAGTGTAGTCTTAATTAAGATTGGATAGTGATGATTAGTTGGATATAGATGAGTATATATTTTATATATTTGGTCTTGGATATATCAATAACTTTGAGGATGAGTCGATTAAATATTTTGCCCGGATTATTCTATTCATGCCAGCAGGTCATTACTTATTCTAAATATCATGATTTACCTGAAAATCTTGACTGATTATACATGACATCTACTGGATAACTATATTGTCCATGTTACCATAGTTGTTGGGAAAATATTATATATGGTAACAACACCCTCATGTTATACTTGTTACATGTCCTATTATATCGGTATCCTGTTCACTGACATTATATATCCTATTGTACCGGTATCTTGATTACACATGTTGACGTCATTACCGTGACTATCACTGAGTTGTCCCAGTAATCTAAGTAACATGCACATTAAATAATATTGATAAACTAATGACATGATATTAAACACCTTATACTGGGATTGGAGAAATTGATGGAGGAGACAGCTCTGTATTTTTGGTGGACCTACGATATAGGTTGCGTAGTCGAAAGAGGGTTTCACTGCAGGGCTCCCGGGGGGTGACTGACACCTCGTCCTATTCTTGTTCCTGTTATACATGTTATATATGTTCTTGACTACCTTGCGGTAGGGCCTGGCTCAGCTCTAGGAGTCTGGGCCGTGGTCCCGGGTATGTACGGGACCCACCTAAAGCATGGACAATGTCTCAAACTGAACAGTTTCAATAACTTAGGACCTCGATTGTCGCGTGTGATAGGCGTAGTATAGGATGCGTCTATTACAAGTGGCAATTGGTATTCGCTGACATAATAAATAATAATGTACTGAGACTGATTGTCTTTGCCTAATATATGTATATGTTTGTTGGACATCCGAAGTTACACCTGACCTGACTGGATATCTGAATATAGTACTGACTGGCTCTACCTGCCTAATATATAGAGTGTGATAGACACCTGATTGAATACCTGACTGGATACATACTCTACTATGTGCTATCCACATTACTGTTTATTTACTTTATTCATGTAATTTCTTATTCCGATATATATGTATATTTTCTTTATCTGCTCACATGTTATATGCACATGCACTTTCCAGTTTATTCTTATACATTCACTAGGAGTTTTGACTCCCTGAATTTGCATATCCAGATCTGTGATTATTTATTGCTGATCAGGTATCTGGAGAGGATTACATGCGTTACGAGGAGCTGGAGTCTCTCTTTTCTTGATTATAGGTATTTTTCTCTTTTATTCATGTTATTCTCTGATTCTATCTATATCATGTCCAGTTTTCATTTCATATTATTATTCATATGCTATCATTGTGTTAGATATTTATATGTCATATTGCAGTGATATTGATTATCGTAATAGATTTTTTAGCTTGTTAAGGTTACTTTAGGCTTAGCGTGTATACGTGGGGTATTCTCGTCGTGCATATATGTCTCCGGCTCTCATCGCGACTCTGTTTTCACGTATTATCGGAAGCGGGACGTGACAGGATTTTCTTTGGTATCAAAGCCAGGTTTGACGTAAAAAGAGAACCTAGTTCATACCTATAACCTAAGATAATTATATTTACACTGTAACAAACATATACTATTCACATGATGATACTGAGTCTACTTGAGAATTGATCGTCCTCCTTTTTGGAATCCATCTCATGAATCTTTTGATATCCCTAATTCCAGTCCTTCTTCTAGAGTAATCTTGGCTCCATTTTGATTCTTATTCTTCTTCATGATCACATTTCTAGATTTTATCTCTTGGAATTGGTCACTCCATTCAGAAGCCGGTAACAGAGATCAGAGTGCGCAGCGCAAGCGTGGTGGACTCATGATGCAGTGAGAAGCGGCGTGGAAGCTTTATCTTTTCTCTTAATTTGATTTTATCATTCTCTACTTTATCAAAATTTCGAGGATGAAATTTTTATAAGGTGGGTAGAATGTAATATCCTTGGTCTAAAACACTGTTTTTTTTATTTTTCTAAAGCATTTATTTTATTTTACTAGTAATATTATTATTTGTTATTCTTAGTAATGAGTGTTTCATTATGATTATAATTATTATTTCTATTGTTATGGTTATTTTAATGATTCGTAGTAGTATTGTTAACTATTAATGCTATTAATATTATTATTATGTATTGGTATTATTATTGTTAATGATTATTATTAAAGTATTATTATATTATTTTAATTATTTTTAATATTTTCCCTTCTTGATTCTTTTTCCCATACCTATTTATCTAAACCCGAAACCCACCAACCAAATAATCTATAGCCCAAAACCCAATCCTAATCCAAATCCTATCTTATCAAATCTTTTCATTAATCTTAACTAATCCTAATCTAAATACTAATAAAAATCATATCTATCCTAACTTAGACAAATTCAAATCTTATTTTCAAAATCATAACCTTAATTAATTCTATCCTAAACTACTAAATCAAGCAGTTTAAACCCAACTGAAATTCTGATTTTTAAAATCCCTATTAATCTATAAAAAGCCTAAACTAATTCTTTTCTAACTCAAAAGAAAAACTATGACCCAACTCTCCCCACCTCCTTCTTTCTTTTCTACTCCAGCGGAGCATGAACAAAAGGAATCTTGAAGTGCAGAGATTGAAGAACGTGATAGGAGAGATCAAATCCAAGTAAATAATTTATTTTCTCAAAATTTATTTGATATAAATAGTTTATTAAAAATTATGTCTATACCATGATCTCCATAAGTATTTTTTATACATCAAAACCTGATTTAAAATCCAACTAAAATACATGTGTGGATATACCAACCCATATTTTAAATTACATATTTTTCTAAAAATTTTATAGCAAAAAAATTCAAAAAAATAAATAAATAATATTTGTCGCTGCTCTCGGCCAAGCCGAGAACAGTTGGCCTGGCTCGCTGGCTCGGCCTGCCCGAGCCCTGGCCATGCCTGGCCAGGGCAAGGCCTGGGCAACCTAGGCCCTGCTGGGTCGTACAGCATAAGGCCAGGCCTTGTACTCCCCCTTCCAAAAAAAAGAGTTTAGCAGCCAGACAAGACCCGGCTGGTCTGGCCTAGTTCGGGCCTGGCCGAGCTGGGCTGTATAGAGAGGACCAGAGAAAAAAAAGAAAAAAAAAGAAGAAAGGAAGGAAGAAAGAAGAATTGCATAATAAAATAATCAGATAAAAAATAAAAAGAAAAAATAGATAAAAATATAAACAATAATCTACAATTCTTCTACTTTATATAATAAAAAATTTAAACTAATAGAAACATAAATTAACTCAAACTACCCACTTTAATGCCATATTCTTAATGGTAAATTCAAACCCGTTAAGCATTTTAATGGTTTAAAGTCTATTAAAATTCCAACAAAAATTAGAAATTGGTTTATCTTAGACCTATTAAATTTATTAGACTCAGGGAACCATATTCCCAACCCTAAACTAATTAATCAAGATTAAAACCTATTATAATCCAAAGTAAAACATCCTTTTAAAAATTCTAACAATGTCTATTGAAATTAACTGTGTAGATATATCGGGGTCTTATGATTTCAGTGCTTTAGACTTGGGATCAAGTTCAGATGAGTATTCTTTTCCTCCTTCAGTTAAATAAGGATTTTATGATAAATGATTTTATTTTGTTACGTAATTATGCTACTAAAATTTTCTTAGATGATATTTGTGAGTATTATTTTTCTCATTCACTATTGTCAGAAATATATATATGTGTTGCTTGTCTTATTTCATAAGACCATCTGTCTTATTACACCAGTATGATTACCTATATCATTTCATGAGATTACCTATATCATTTCATGAGATACCATTGAGTTTTCACTTTAATTATATAGCTTACTTGAGTGACATTTAGTATCTTTTCATGTGTTAATTGTTTGACGTTATTAGCTCAGGACTAATTGTGGTATAATCCTGAACTGTGACTTGTTTCGATCTATAGATTGACTGATCTAGTTCATACAGATAGCATCACTCATGTGTAGTATTTATCAAATAAATATTTTGTGAATTGAAACTTGCAAAATAATTACATGTTAATTGATTGGTGAGTCGATGAGGGCTAGATTGTCAGATATTAGTTTCTTATATGTTTAGTGGTATGTGGAGTACTTGGTAGTTCTTGATGTCACCTTATTGATATTGAGCATCATATGTATATGGTTGGATCTTAGTATTGTGATATGAAACTTATGTCATTTCATGTGTAGCCATTCGAATTCAAATTTAATTGTGATAAATCATAGAATATAAATTTATTAATCTTGAGGTTGATTGGCTCATGAATGAGATTAAGGATTCATATTTTATGTGGAGTACTTATCAAACTTAATATTCATGTACTTAATGATAGTTAGATGGGAATTCATTGTGTTCTGCGAGTGTATTATATACGAAGTTACATTATTAAAAGACTGATCTTCTGATACTCGGACTGATATGGGCTTAGTTAGAGTTAGAATTGATTGACATGAGGACTGGTGTTCGTTTCAGAGGATTTTGATCAGAATTCTGATGAGATTGATGTAGTTGGATTCGTAGTTCTGGGCATTCCCTTTTTTACCCTTGATTATACTGTTTGAGTATTGATATCTTGTTGATGTTAATTATTAGACGTAGAAGCATCTTATATTCCATATTGCTTGAGGAGTAGGCATAGAATGGGTAGACTTGACCTGGTGGCATGCATATACATAATTGACTAGTTACTTGAATTTCTAGATCTTGTGTTTGAACTTAATGGAAGTGAGAGTGTATGATGGTCTTAATTAAAATTGGATAGTGATGATTGGTTAGATATAGATGAGTATGTATTTTATATATTGAGACTTAGATATATCGATGACTTTGAGGATCTGAGCTGATTAAATATTTTGCCCGGATTATTCTACTCATGCCAGCAAGTCATTACTATTCTGAATATCATGATTTACCCGAAAAACTTGACTGATTATACATGACATCTACCTGATAACTATATTGTCCATGTTATCATAGTTGCTGAAAAATATTGTATACGATAACAACACCCTCATGTTATACTTATTACATGTCCTGTTATACTGGTATCCTCTTCACTGACATTATATATCCTATTGTACGGGTATCCTGATTACACATTGTGACATCATTACCGTGGCTATCTCCAAGTTGTCCCAGTAATCTAAGTAACATGCATATTAAATAATCTTGATAAACTAATGACATGATATTAATAACTTAAACTGGGAATGGAAAAATTAATGGAGGAGACAGCATTTGTATTTTGGGTGGACCTAGGATATAGATTGCAAAGCCAAAGGAGGGTTCCACTGCAGGGTTCCCATGGGGTGACTGACCCCGTCTTGTTCTTATTCCTATTATACATGTTATACATATTCCTGACTACCTTGCGGTAGGGCCTGGTTCAGCGCCATGAGTCTGGGCTGTGGTCCCAGGTATGTACAGGACCCACCTAATGTATGGACAATATCTCCAACTGATCAGTTTCAATAATTTAGGACCTCGATTGTCACATGTGATAGGCGTAGTATGGGATGCATCTATTACAAGTGGCAATTAGTATTCACTGACATAATAAATAATAATGTACTGTAACTGATTGTCTTTGCCTGATACATATATGTATGTTGGACACCTGATGTTACACCTGACTTGATTGGATATCTTACTCTAGTACTGACTGACTCTACCCGCCTAATATATATATTGTGATAGACACCTGATTGAATACCTGACTGGATACATACTCTACTGTGTGTTATCCACATTACTGTTTATTTACTTTATTCGTGCCATTTCTTATTCCGGTATATATATATTTTCTTTATCTGCTCACATGTTATATGCACATGCACTTTTCAGTTTATTCTTACATGTTCACTCGGAGTTCTGACTCCTTGGTTTGCATATCCAGATATATGGCTTGACATTACTGATCAGGTATCTGGAGAGGATTATATGCGTTAAGAGAAACTGGAGTCTCTCTTTTCTTGATTATAGTTATTCTTGCTCTTTTATTTATGCTATTCCCTGATTCTGTCTATACATGTCCAATTGCCATTTCATATTATTATTCATATGCTATCTTTATGTTAGATATTTATATGTGATATTATAGTGATATTGATTATCGTAGTAGATTTTATAGCTTGTTTAGGTTACTTTAGGCTTAGCGTGTATGCGTGGGGTATTCTCGTCGTGCATATATGTCTCCGGCTCTCATCGCGACTCCGTTTTCACGTATTTTGGGAAGCGGGGCGTGACAATACCATAATAAATATATCTTTCTCTAGAATTGAAATTTCAAAATAAAGTTTAGTTTCTTCTTTTTAAAAGTCATGCCTGATTGGGGAATTAGTTTTTGGAGAAGAAGTGTAACAGAGGATCAGATCTAGGGTTCTTTCAATTTGATTCATTCTTTCTTTCTTTTTTCTAATTTATTTTTGATTATATTTCTAATTATGAAAATCATACTACACTTTTCTAATTATGAACTAATTCCTTTAGGCTAGGGTATTGATATAGGAATATTATGAAGATGTAGACTTGTTGCTTCGTGTTAGTATTAGGAATTTTACTTTATTTAAGTCTTTTTTTCTGATTATTATGTCTAATAATTGATGGCCACAAATATATAGATGATTATGTTAGAGACTGAGATGAGATAACTTAATGAACTATTATGATAATGAAGACCACAACCTCAATGTTGAGATCGAGAGGAGATACATAAGTTATGCAATCGTGTGAGAAAAGATCACAGATCTTCATGCATCCCTTAGCTTGTAAAGTTACTAGATCATGAGATTATAGGTTCTCGTTGAGGGGATAGTATTTGCTCGAGACAGATAGTATTTGCTCGAGACAGAATGCTAGTTGCTACAGGGCCTTTCAATTGTTAACATAAGTAGATAAATTTTCTAGTACAAACACATGTTCTATCTGATTATATTACTGAAATCAATTGCCTTAATTACTTTCTCCTATATAGTCAATCATTTTACAATAGCCTTGTAAGTTTACTTCTCATAAATCTCTTTTAATCGGTGTTTCAAATAAAACTAGTTTAAATTGTCTGATACTTAATAGATTACAATCCCTATGGGGTCAACACTCTACTCTATTACTGTATTACTAATCTCAAATTTTTCTATTTTGCAGGTACCAAAAACCTGAAGAACTCCAGTAGAGACTGAAGTTGTAACACTCCATTCCCGGAATATGTATCCTAATATATGTCCTGATTTTTCACTCGTATCATATCTTTCCACATTTTTATTTGTCGACCTGTATTCTATGGACCTCGAGCCCAGCCCGAGCCCAGAGCTCGACCCAGTTCCTATATTTATTATTTGTTATTATTTTATTACTATTTTCTGTTTTTCTTCTTTTTCCTTTTCCTTTCTTTTGCTTCTTTCTTTCCTTTTCCTTTTTCTTTCTCCTTTTTCTTTTCCTTTCTTTCCACACTCTTCTCCCTCTTCTTTTCTTTTCTTCTCTTCTCCTTCTTCTCTTCTCTTACCCTCTTCCCCTCTCCCTCTCTCGCTTTCAACCGACGCTCTCTCTCTTTCCCTCTCTCTCTTCCCTCTCTTTCTTACACTCCCCCTCCCTCGTTCCTCTCTCTCTCTCTTCCCAAACTGGCCACTTCCACTCCTTGATAGCCTCCCCTCTTCTCACCCCCGGCTTCTCCTAACTGCCCGGCCACCACCCTCTTCAACGTCTCCACCTAGCCGCCTCCCCTCTTTGAGTACTGGTTATTTTGTTTGCGACTACTTGTAATTTTTGTATGCGAGTACTTATTATTGGTTTATGCGAATGCTTGTAATTATATGGGTAAAAGTTGTACTTGAAAATGCACCTAGAGGGGGTGAATAGGTGTATTAGCTAATTTAGGACAAATGATGCGGAATTAAAACTTAATTGCAAACACACTATGTGTAATCAAGAGTGAGCCTGAATTTCTCGTGAAGGGTTGTGGAACTACTCTTCTAGATTCCTTTAAATTAAGAGTTGAGGTGCTATTAGAAGCTCTCTTGGTTCAACACAAGTGTGGGCACACAAACAATACCAAGCATGTGTATGAATATGAAAAGTAATAACAATGCAAGATATAAGAGACAATGAGTTGAGAGATAGTGGATCAAATGCAAACACGAAGATAAATTCGAGATTCGAGCCACTGTTCTACGTCTCTGCCTTCACACAGAAGGATTTTTCACTATGTTCACACATGACCTTCCACAAAGGGACCTTAACTGAGAAATTATAACTCAACATCGGGAGTACACAACTCCTCTCTCTAACACAAAACCTCTACATAAGAGGTGGGCACTAAGCCAAGCACAAAGCAAGAAAAATATACTTGGTGATCATAAAGATCATAAACTCTCTCTTCGTGATCTCAAAAGATCACTGATCGTACACATATTTTACACATATTTTACATTTTTTTATTACATTCCTACAGTTTTTGTGTAATAAATCTGCTAATTTTCTTGCCTTGAATGTTTATTTTGCAGAAGATAATCATGAAGAGAAAGAGAATTAAACTAAATAAATACCAGTTAAAATTAGATTTAACTTGATTTATTTGGTTAGCTGAGGATGATCCCAGATCTGGTCACTTAAAAATCAGATTTTGGTGAATCAATTCAATTAACTTAAATATCTATGAGGATATCACCATATCCAAAATAAATCAAGAATTGGAGCAAATGTTTAGCTGAAGATCAGAGCAAATCAGAAAGATAACACCAGATGGAAACTGGTAAAATTCGGCTTTTAATAAATCCATTTTGGTTAGCTAAATATCAATCGAGAATAACATCAAATACAGACTCCAAAGTAAAAATTCAAAAGGATAAATTGATAGAGAGAAAATCAACGGGTGAAATGAAACAATTTTGACTCAGATTCAGACTGGATATATTTTAGTATTTGAATCATAACTTTCGCTACCGAAACTTAAATCAAATGATTCAAGATGATCAAAAAAGAAGATTTAAGGCTACAACTCTTAAGTTGATCACTGTTTCTAATTCTATCATTTGATAAGTTATATTCAGCAATCAATATACCAACAGGCAGCAGATCAGAATTGAATATCTATATCAAATCAAGTTTGGAGATAAGGGGAGGATTCAAATTTAAAAATAGTCATCTTCCCTTATCTTTTGACCCGTTTTCTTATCCATTTCTATGCTATAAATACCCCACACATCAGAGGCAGAGGGACAATGAAGCAGATAGTAGAATAGATTTCTTGTATAGATTTAACCTAGATTTTTCTTTCTCTTTTAATGTAAATTTTTTTCTTTATATAACTGAGAGGAGAGAAGAATTTCATAAAGGAATGAGAAAGGTTCTTGTAGTGAGAGTGACACCGATGTAAGTATTCATCTTTTCTTTTATTGTTATTTAATCATCGAAAGTTACTTTTTTTCTTTATTCTTATTTTCTTTCACTTCCTCTTTTAATTTTTGATGAGTATCTAAGAGAATCTAGTAGCATCGGTATAGCCTTGTTGTGTGTTTGCCACCGATATTTCATGATGATGATCTCCTCCTCAATATTTTGTATCATTTCATTTTTATTCGTCTTGATGATGTAATGCGAATGAGAACTGAGCTCGATCTTATCGATTATGCGTTGATCGCCTCCAAAGTAAGATAAATGTGCCAACGATCTATGATAAGTCATCAACTAAAGAAGGTAAGTATTTCTTTTAGGTTTTCTTTCTTTTAATTTTTAGTTTAGATCACCAACATCACCATCTCCCAACTCTTTTATTCACTCTTTTTAATTTCTTTGTTTAAAATTATATCCTATTTTCTCCACCTTCTCAATCTACCACTTTCTTCACAAATTAACATAACTTATTTTTCTTTTCTTTTAAAAAATAAAAGAAGAACTTTAACCATATCTAGTGAACTAAAGAGAACTAATAAAAAGCTTCCATCGTTAGTCCCTCCTTGTGAACCACGACCCGCATAAACACTTGTTATAGCGGTAGTATTGAGTATATGCACACTCATATTATAAAGTTTTGAAATTATGTATTTTTTGTGCAGGTTTGAACTCAATCAAATTTTGGCGCCGTTGCCAGGGAGGGACGGTAAGTAACTCTTTTTTGTTTACTTTATTGATTAACTTTCTTCTATGTTATTGGTGTACAGGCTTAACAACAAGGAAATTTTTGCTACATTAGATATATAAGTGGCCCTGGACTCTGCTCAAGAAAACAGAGACCAGAAGCCGTCAGATTTGCTGCATTTTCGCGACAATCTGAGGTGAACTAATAATCTGTATTTTTTGCAGGTTGGTTGAATTGCAAAGTAAAATTTTTACAGCTATTTGTTTTCTATTTAACTAACTGTACATACTTTCTAACCTCAATAGTAAATTGATGTTTGTTAAATGCTAAAAACGGTTTGGACTTTGCATTTAGGCATTTGTCTAATTTTCGTTTACATTTTACATTACTGCTGAAGAGTGTTGGAGCAAAGATACATGTGCATAGCATGTAGTATAGGAACACTTTTGAATTGTTTACATTGTAAAAGTTTTGCGTTTCATATACATGTGCATATTGCACTAAATTGATTTAAGGGCTTGTTCTCTAAGCATGATAAGGTGAGAAAGTTATTACCCTCCCTTAGCCCACAAATAATCTCCTCACTCACTAACCCAAGCCTAACTAAAATTGAATAGACATTAGCCCTAGGGATATCTCGGGCCCAATAGGAGACTGACCTAAGGGAAAGTTGATTAGAATTTTACTCTTACTAAATTGGTGTCAAAGGTTGGGGATCAAGGGACGAAACACTGAAGGCTAGTGGTTTGGCTTAATTAGGCCCGTTGCTTTTAAGCACAGATATCTTCCACTAATCTTGCCCCTACCTGACCGATTAACTTATTGTCAGATTCTGTAATATACCCTCCGTGGATAGTTTAACCAGTTAGGAGTCGTCTAAATGTAAGGTCTACCTTAACTTAGGCTAGATTTTTTTTCTTTCTATTTGTTTATTTGTTCGCTTATTTTTGTTTTTTTATTTTTGACATCTTGGTGATATGGATTATAATTATAATTATTCATATGAAAATAGTGATCCATATTTCACCCTGACCTCTTTTGACTCGGATATTACCAACCCAGCATATCATAATTTTAACCAACCAAGTATGTTGGATTGGTCTTATCTGAATCAATATTTGCCCCAGTCTCAATACTATAAACAAGACTGGAACAATCATCACCACTCTTCACAGAGTCAGTGTGGATACAACTCCTCCGAGTCATATAGTCAACCACCTTACCAACATCCAGCTTCATATACTCCTCCCGAACAACCATTAGAAAATCAATTGACTGAGAAAAGAGAATTGAAGCCTTAGAAGAGCTTGAGCGATAAATTCAAATTCTAGAAGATTCAAAATCCCATCAAAATTTTAAATTAAAAATCCTTACTCTATTTTTCAAGAAGAGCATATTGATTTAGAAAAGAATACGGAATCCATGATTCAATTTCAAAGTGATCCTTTAAATATGATCGAAGCAAGATTTAGTAGATTGAAAAATATGCGTAGGAATAAGAAAACTCTCCCTACCAAATATTTGACTATTCTCGACACTTCTAGCCATATTGATGAAAACAAAGAATCATGAAATCTTGAAGACTTTGACCAAGATTCAATTTCATCACACAAAGTTGAACTTGACCAATTTAAAACCTTAGACAAATTGGAAAGTTTTTTATTCAATGAGATTGAACTTGAATGTGAATGTGACCCAAATCTCCAACCTTGTGATTCAGTTCCCATTTTCGAATCTATGTTGACTCCGGTATTCTTACCCAATTTGGACCAATTTTCTGAGCCAACATTTATTCCCGCGCCCATGATCTAGAAATTAAATCACTAATTTTAGATAGTCACATTTTATTGATGGAAAAAGAATGTGAATTTCGATTCTTGGATTTGGACTCAACTCTTGAAGCAAAACTGACTCTCGAACCAAAACTGACTCTCGAACCCAAAGTTGATTTTCTCGAGTTAGTATTGGTTCTCGAACCTATCATTCTTGAGACCAAGTCAACCATTCCACCAATTCACATTCTTTTGTTGGATATAGGTATAAACCATGATGACTCCGTGATGATTTTTCAAGACTGGTCATGTAAAGGAAATAAGGTTTATGATAGGATCTTTCAAGATCATATTCATATTGGAGATTGAAATTATGTAATAGAAAAGAGGTCAATAAAGATGGGTTCCATGAAACACCACATTATTTTAATTGGGTAGCAATGCTTGGCCCAATCCGAATATCTCCGGAACCATCACCTTGAGGAACATTATCCTTCCCTTTCTTCTTTTCATGCATTTAAGCATTCATTCATACAGTAAGGACAATGCATGAGATAGATGTAGGGGAGGGTTATAACATAGCATAGGTTTTCTTTTTATTTAAAATAAAAAAATTAACACTTTTCTTTCTTTAAAAAAAAACTTTTTGAAAAAAGAGCAATATTTTGACACATTTTTGTAAGAAATTAAGCCAATTTTAAAGAATAGGAGAATCATAATTAGGATTTCTTATACTTGGTCAAAATAAGTTTATTTGATTGATTTCTAGAGTTAGGAAGAAATTTTGAAAAGTAATTTAGTCTTGATTTTTACCTTGATGATAAATGCATTCTTTATACACTTACACACTTAGGGTTCAAAAACAAAGATTCTTATGCCTTATATAAAAAAAGAAAAAAGAAAAGAAATATATATATATATATACTTATGTCAAAAATTCTCTCATTAAGTTGGGTATTTGTGCCTCATAAAGCATGATTATTCACGCCTAAAAGTGGTCCATATAATAAAATCTTTAGTTTTGTAGCCTTATTTACTCGAGTCCTTAAGTCTTTTGGGTTATTTTTCTCACCTGGTGCCCTAAGATCGTGTGGTTTGGGAGTCATCGATTAAAAGCTCGTTACATGGGCAGATTAGAAAGCCTAATAAAACTAAGGAATAATATCACCAAAAATAAAAAAAAGAAAAGAAAATAAGGCATATGAGTTAGAGTTAAAGAACCCCAAGTCAAAATTTCATGGTCACAAAGGTGCATATAACTTAGGGTAAAATAATAGAGTAGATGAGAAATACAGTTTGATTCCTTGCCTTGATTGATAATAAGTTTTTGAATAAAGACTAATTTTAGGAATGAAAAGTTCAGTTTTTTTATAACTTATAGATTACTTAATTCTAACAATAATACTTCAAATATTTTTCTCTTTCAAAGTGTGTTTTCAAAATACTAATACATTGTTTCTCTTTCTTTATGGATTTTGTGTGTGTAATCCACTGAAAACCCTCACGAGACAAAACTCGTCGTCTAGGGGAAACCTAAAGGTTTAACAGCTTGTATCATAAGCTCAGTGCAATCGCGTGACCTGCAAAAGTGACCTAATAATTTTTGATTTAGTTTTGTTCTTCTGCTCGAGGACGAGCAAAAGATAGGTGTGGGGGTGTGATCGTACACATATTTTGCATTCTTTTTATTACTCTCCTACATTTTTCGTGTAATAAATCTGCTAAGTTTTTTATCTTAAATGTTTATTTTGCAGAAGATAATCATGACTTAGGTTTTCTTTTTATTATTAAAAAATTTATTATTAACAGTTTCTTTACTTTTAAAAACTTTTTAAAAATAGAAACAATATTTTGACATATTTTTTAAAAGAAATTAAGTTAATTTTAAGGAATAGGAGAATCATAATTAGGATTTCCTATACTTGGTCAAAAAAGATTATTTGTTTGATTTATAAAGTTAAGAAGAAATTTTGTGAAAGTAATTTAGTAATGGATCTTTACCTTGATAATATATGCATGCTTTATACACTTACACACTTATGGTTCAAAACCAAAGATTCTTATGCGTTATTTACAAAAAAAGAAAAAGGAAATATATATATATATATATCCTCTGATTAAGCTGGGTATTTGTGCCTCATAAAGCATAAGTATTCAGACCTAAAGGCGGTTCATATAATAAAATCCTTAGTTTTGTGCCTTTGTTTGCTCGAGTCCTAAAGTCCTTGGGGTGTCTTCTCACCCAGTGCCCTAAGACCGGTTGGTTTGGGAGTCACAGATTAAAGGCTCGTTATATGGGCAGATTAGAAAGCCTAATAGAACTAAGGAATAATTTCACAAAAATAAATAAATAAATAAGGCATAAGTGTTAGAGTTAAAGAACCCTTTGTCAAAATTTCACGGTCACAAAGGTGCATATGACTTAGGATAAAGTAATACACTAGATAAGAAGTACAATTTAACTCCTTACTTTGATTGATAGCAAATTTTTGAATAAAGAGACTAAGTTTAGGAATGAAAAATTCAGTTTCCCTATAACTTATAGATTACTTTATTCTTACAATAATATTTAAAATATTTTTCTCTTTCAAAATGTGTTTTCAAAATACTAACATTTTTTCTCTTTCTTTATGAATTTTTTGGGTGCAATCCACTGAAAATTCTCACGAGACAAAATTCATCCTCTAAGAGAAACCTAGAGGTTTAACGGCTTATTGCACATGCTCAGTGCAATCGCGTGACCTGCAAAAGTGGTTCAATAATTTTTGGTTTAGTTTTGTTGTTTTGCTCGAGGACGAACTAAAGATAGGTATGGGGGTGTGATCGGTCGCTGATATTGCACATTCATTATCACATTCTCATACTTATTATATAATAAACTCTGCTTTTAATCCTAATTATTGTCTAATTTATATGCAGGCCCATTGCTAAAGGAAAGGAAAGAGAAACGAGCCCAAAAGCCCATCAAAATTCTGATTTAATTCAGAATTAATTTGAAATCAGAAAATCAGGGCAGTTTAGACTGGTTGAAAACAATTTAGAGCAAATCTCTACAAATCAATTAGTTAAAGCCAAAGATCAAAGACCGTTTCGTCAAATCTAAGAGCTAAAATGGGAAATCCAAACCAGATAAAGGAAAATCACCAAACGAGGAGATGTACCCCCTAGGTGTGGCCACCTGGCCACACCCAAGCCACGGAAACGTAGCCAAAGCTGCATTTCTGCGGCTCTGTTAAAGGAATTGGGGGAGCGTTTGCTCCCTCTCTTCGTACGCTCCTCCCCATTGCGTTTTTCCTATAAATATTAGGTTTTTCAGAATGTACAGGGAGCGACCATGCAGAGATAGATTTTAGGCCAATTTTTCATTTTTTTAGTGTAGATTTTTATTTTCTTTTTAGGTAATTTTTATTTCTTTATAAGCATAGGATAGACTGAGATTCAAGTAAGTAAGAGAGAGAGACTTATGTTGAGAGTGACACCGATGTAACCTTCTCCTTTCTTTCATCGTTTCTACAAGTAATCAAAGGTAACATCTTTATACTTTTCTTATTTATATTTTCTTCTTCTATTTCTACTTTTCCTCTTTTGGTTTTGATGAATATCCTAGTGAATCTAGAAGCATCAGTATAGCCATGTTTGTTTGAGTGCCAACGTTATTTCTTGGTGATGTTCTCCTCCTCAAGATTCCGTATCATTTCATTCTTGTTCATCTTGATGATGTAATGCGAATGGGGATAGAGCTCGATCTTATGAGTTATGCATTGATTGCCTCCGAAGTAAGGTAAAACATGCAAAGGCTCCAGGTAAGTCATCAACCAGATGAGTTAAGTATTTCTTTTAGCTTTTCTTTCTTTTCTTTTAATTCTTTAGTTTAGATCATCAACACCCAACTCTTTTATCACTCTTTTCAATTTCTTTATATATGTCCATTTTCTATTTTTTCACCTTCTCAATCAACCACTTTCTTCCTAACTTAACTTTAACCTAGTTTTTCTTTTCTTTTTAAAGAACTAAAAGAAGATCATTAACCATATTTTGTAACTTAAAAGAGAACTTACTAAAAAGCTTACATCGCTAGTCCCTCCTTATGGATCACGACCCGCATAACCACTTACTATAGTGGTAGAATTGAGCACCTTGCACTCACTATTGTTATAAAAGTTCTGAAATTCTGTATTTTTGTGCCGGTAAAATCCCAATCAAAAACTTACAAAATTGTTATAGAAACTTACAAGTAATTAAACAAGAAAATTACAAAAATCTTCCACTGAGATTTCTAGAAAGTGTGTTGGTGGGAGTTTGATTAGTTCGCGACCACTTTGTCCCGTTTATGATAAGAGCAAACGATCTTCAAATGCTACTACTTGAGAATTCCTTCTAGCCTGGGAGATTCCTTGAGAGAGAAAGATCTTAAGATATTAGCACCCTGAATTTATCCTTGTAGGATTAGAAAAGTGATTCTCTGATTTCTTAGAAGCGAGAGAGTAGATCTCTTGTTAGCTTAAGCTTTGAAGTTACCAAAGAAGTCTTATGCTCTTCAAAAATCCCTTTTTGACTTGAATTTCTTCAAGACCTTAAGCCTAGCCTACTAGTGGGCTATTTATAGACACAATCAGAAGTTATGATCTCCTTGATTGTCTTCTCTTAATGAGAAATCATGGGTGTAACTATTCACTAACCATCCTACTAACTTCGTGAGGTGGTTATCTTAAATCCAGTGGAGATGAAGCTAGCCTGTTCAGGCGACGCTAGCCAGTGGAGGCGAGGCTAGCCTGTTCTGGTGAGGTTATTCTGTTCACCGAGGCTAACCAGAGGAGGCGAGGCTAGATAAAGTTTTAGACGAAACTATAAGTTAGCCTTCAGCGAAGCAAAGCTAAGCTTCAGGCGAAGCTATCATAAAGCTTCAGGCGAAGCTATCAGTTAGCTCTTTACATAGAGTTGTGTTATGCTTTGAGGCGTAGCTAGCAAGATTAGCTTTAGGTGAAGCTAAAGGTCAACTCATTACGGAGTTGTATAAAGCTTCATGCGAAGCTAGAAACTTAGCCCTTTAGCGAGGCTATAAAACTTCAAGAGAAGCTAACCTCCATGGGCTCATGTGAGGCCAAGTGTTGAGCTGATTTAGCCTCATAAGCCTACTTAGGTCTCTTCAAAGGCAATATTTGGCCTACACTCTACTTTACTGGATCGGTAGGGTCCAAGTCACTGCGTTGTCCCTCGGAGATGGGCAGAAACTGATCGTCAGCTTGTTTGTGACTCGTTTTTTGTAAATATCAACAAGTTAGATATTGTTCAGACCGGTTAAAAAGTTATCTGAAAGTTTGTCTTTTCAGAGTGTCAACAAAACCCCTTCAAAGTTTTTGGAAATCCGTGATGGATTGGTATGGATTTCGAAACACTTTGAACTCACGACAGAAATTATTCAGAGGTTCGGAATATGATAAAAATTAGTCTAACATAAAAGAATTCACTAGGGATAAAAGAGGGTAGATCTAGGAATCTGTCTATTCAGAGGTAATGTAGATGTAACATGTTAGGGATCGCTAGAAAAAGGGTTCACTGTTCAAAGGTGATAAATTGGACATAACAGCCAGAAGAGTTCCTATCGGATTGAAAAGTTAGATCTGCATATCTGTCAGTTTAGAGGTGATGAACTGGACTTATTTGATTAGAAATCACCAGACATGAAGCCTTATCATTCAGAGGTGCGAACTAGACATAATGACAAAGAAAGGTGAGACTGGATATTCGTCAGTTCAGAGGTGACGAGGTGACGAACTGGACATAACCGATTAAAAAATTACCAAACTCGAAGTGTTTACTATTCAGAGGTGATAAACTGGACATAACAGTAAACGAAAAGGTGAACCCGATTTTGGGGATCCAATTTATTCAGAGGTGATGAACTGGATATGATAGACTAAGATACACTAAACCCTAAATTCGCTGCTAGAGTTAGTCGTATTAACCTGGCAGCTAGCCCACTGGGGACTATAAGGGTGAATTAGATCTGGGCACCTATCGGTTCAGAGGTAATTTGGACATTACCAACTAAGAAACACTAGGTCACAATTCGCTATTTAGAGGTCATAGTGTTAACTTGACAGCTAGTCCACTAGGGACTGCAAAAGTGAGATATGGAATTCGTTAATTCAGAGGTGACGAACTGTACATTACTAATTAGAAATTGCCAGACTCAGAATATTGTTCGCTTAGAGGTAACGGACTGGACATGATGATAAAAGAGAAGTCCATACTAGAATGGAGGATGAGACTTGGCTATCTGTCAGTTCAGAGGTGATTGACTGGACATGACCGATTGAGAAGCCACCATGCTCAGAGCTTTACCATGCAGAGGTGAAAACAGGCATGATAGTAAAAGGAGAAGTCCCTACCAAACTGGAAGATGAGGCTTGGCTATCTGTCAGTTCAGAGGTGATAAACTGGACATAACTGATTGAGAAGCCTCCGAGCTCAAAATTATATCGTTCAGAGGTGACAAACTGGACATAACGATGAGAAGAATAGTCCCTACTGGACTGAGAAAGGAGATCTGGGTACTTGTCAGTTCAGAGGTGATTGATTGGATATGACCGACTGAGTCCAGAGCCCTTGCTATATAGAGGTGGCGAACTGGACATGACAGCAAAAGAAATAATTTAGCAGGGGGAATAAGACTTGATCATAAACTCTGTGGGGGAAACTAGTGCTTCCTTGGAGAATTTTTTGAAGAAATTGTCAGAGGTATAATGTTATTGTGACAACTAAAGAGTCTACTGGGGCTCAAAAGGGTAATAATAGACTTCTAAGGGAATCTATTAGAAACTCTGTGGGGAGTTAGAAAATGAATCTCATGGGAAACTATAGAGGGTTTAGCATTCTCTAAGATGTCAGAGGTAATCGTTAATGTGATAAAAAGAACTCTGTGGGAATTTAATATGGAGATGATTGTTCCCTAAAATTTGTCAGAGATAACTATTAACATAACAACCAAATTTCTTGCTGGGAAATTAGAAGGAGATTGTCCGAAACGACCGAGACAAATTCGCGGCCGGGGATTTTGAAATGACTTGTCAGAGGTGTGATGTAAGGTAGACAAAGATTCATTTACTGTTATAGATGTTTGAACATAACAACAATTTGAGTGGACCTGTCATTCTATTGAATAGAATGGAAAGTTAAGTTTGATCCGTTGGGGATATAGCAAGATCCGTCAGGGATATTCAAAAGGTTTTACTGTCAGTGGTGTGAGCTTTGAACATAACAGCAATTTGAACTATGATTCATCTTATTGAGAAAATGAATAAAGCCTTTTGTGGTCCTGCCATTTCATGGACGGGAATTGGTTGGGGACTTTGATGGGAAAGGCGGGATCAGGTCATTTAGGATTTTTAGCAAATCCTCAGCTATCAACGAGTTTGGTATGCCTTTATCAACTACCGTTTGAGTTGGGCTAGCCATGTTGTTTCCCTCAACATGATGAGTTGTTGATAACTTTATATTGGGCTTAGAAGCCAATGTTTTCCTCTAGCCTTATTCGTCAAAGGCTTCGGATCGTGTCATATGAAGTGAACATTTCTATATTCCACTAATGACCTCTAAAATCTCACTAGGGATTAAAGAGTTAATCTAAACTTTGCGAAAAATTTGTTTGGTAGATCGACATTCCTCGTGGAGCGTCACCTTTTGTTCATCAAGACTCTGGTTCTCAGCTGATCTTCATGTCTGGATATGGAGTACAAACTTCACAGGGAATATATCAAGTAAGTTGTGATTCTCTGTGGAGTTTCAATTTTGTTCATCATAATCAAGACTCTAGTCACAGATGATCTCGAATCTAGACATGAATATGGATAGAAAGTCCTGTAAGGATGCATCATGAACCTTCTTCGATGAATTTGGCTCATTCAAGATTATCATGAACCCGAACTAATTTGCCAAAAGAAAAATGCAGAGATGGCTGAAATTGATTCCACCTGGGGGAAGGGACTCCTTAAGGAGATGAAAGAGTAGAATAAGTCTGACTTGATGATCAGAGGAGTAATGTTAACCTGGTCATGTATATTACTTCTTTGATCAAAGGTATAATTTTAACGTGATCATGGATAGCACTTATTATTGATTGGCATCATAAGCGTGTCACCATTTGGATTAACTAGGCGATGAGCTTCACTTGAGTAGACTGTCTCTACTATGAAAGGTTGTCCCAATTTGATTAGTGGAATGATATATTCCAACCCTCTGTGCATTTCCCGATGTCGTTGGCTGTTGTGTCTCATCAAGAGTCTGATTGTACCATCGTTATTTGTCAGACCGAGTGCCTGTCAGCTATCAAATAGCGGCTGAGATGATTGTCTCCTCTTCAGAGCTACTGAGAGGAGTTGTTGGTGCGGTGTCATCTACTGTGAGAGACATTACAAGACTTGCTTTAGTCGTTGATGGGATAAGAATCATGGATTTTAGAAGTAGAGTTGACTACCTCCATACTCCCTTTCTAGATAAGGGTTAGGCAGTGGCCTTTTATGTTCTGACTTCAAAGTCAAAACACCTGCTTTAATCAGCGCTTGGATTTTATCCTTAAGGACATTGAACCTGCAAGTAGGATGATGAGCCATCCTATGGAAAAGACAATAGTTGATATCATTTATTCATCCCACTTTGATTGGGCGTCTAGCATTGGCAACTTGAACTTGTTGCGCTTGTTGAGCAAGTGGAAGATTGTCACCACATGCTCATCCTTAAAGGAGTATTCTCTCCGATACTCTGTTGTTCTGTCAGAGTTACCCTTCTTTGATTGAATTCCTCCATATACTTCCAATGTTAATGTATTGAAATATTCAGCCATTTACTGGCTTTTGCTATTGATTCCCCACATGCTTTTAGAAGTGGGGATGCAAACTTTTTAGCTGATTTCTTAGCTATTTCAGCTTGTTCAACAAGCTCCTTCCAAGTGTGGGCTTTGACGGCTCCCATACGAACTTCAACTTTGTCGAGGAAGTTATGCCGACATATCTGAAGCAACATAGGCAAAGACATACCTGCAGGGCACATAAGAGAACTTTGTGGAACCTCTCTATGTAATCCCGTACAGATTCTCCTCCTTTCTGGACTGTCGAAAGGAGTTTGTTCATGGTTACCTCGGCATCATCTTCGTAAAATCAGGAGAGGAACCATGTTTCCACGTTTAGCCATGTTTTGATGGAGTTCGTGGAGAGACTCCAGAACCAATCAAAGGCTACCCTCTTGAGGATGCCAATAAACAGTCTGGCTATGATAACATCATTACCTTCTACATTACGGTTTGTGATTGAAAGTAGTAAATGTGCTGATTTGGCGAGCTCTTGCCGCCATATGCGTTCAACGTTGGTGGCTTGAACTTTGACGGATATGAGACTGAATCTCATTCCAAGAGGTAAGGACGGACTGCCCCTACTTTTTTCAATTCATCCCTTTAGGCCAGGGATGCAACCTAAGCTTGGATGCCTTTAATAACCTTGGCATCGGTTGAGGAGCTTTCCTTCGACTTCTCAGTCATAGGAGTTTCATTGTTGTTGTTCTCCTCATCATCATGATTGTTACGGGTTGTGTCTGAAAGTGCACCTAGAGGGGGGTGAATAGGTGAATAGCTTGTGTAACCAAAAGTGAGCCCGAATTCCCCGTGAAGGGCTCTGGAACTATTCCTCGAGATTTCTCTAAACTAAGTTGAGGTGCTATTAGAAGCTCTCTTGGCTCCACACAAGTGTGGGCACATAAACAATATCAAACATGTATATGAATATGAGCAAGTAATAACAATGAAAGATATAAAGAGAGATAGAGTTAAGAGATAATGGATAAAACGCAAACACCAAGATATGTTTCGAGGTTCGAGCCACTGCTCTACATCGCCGCCTTCACATAGAAGGATTTTTACTATATCCACACAAGACCTTCCATAAAGGGATCTTCACCGAGAAATTACAACTTAACACCGGGAGTACACAACTCCTCTCTCTTAAATACAAACACCTCTGCACAAGAGGGAAGGCACAAAGTCTAGCACAAAGCAAAGAAGAAATAAAACTTAATGATCCAATGATCACAAACTCTCTCTTGATGATCCTGAAAGATCACAAATAATTTACTCACAAAAACAAGATCCTATAAATAGGTATAAAATTGATAGCCCAAGTGTGAAAAAACAAAGTGTTTTGAAAAAGAAAACACAAAGAACATACTTGGGAAAAACTTCTTAATGGATATATAAAATGAAGAACAAAATAGAATTCCCAAATTTAGTTTTTCTTTGATATTTCCAAAACTTTGAAACAAATAAAAATCGAGAATTTTTGGCACAAAAACTTCTTTTTAAAACTTGCTGAAAATACTTGAAAAATCAGAAATTTTCCTCTTGAAATCTTAGGAGAAACAGCCCCCAAAGATCCTTTTTTATAGGGGTCTGAAAAATTAGCTGTTGGGGTTCAGAATAGGTTAGAAATGACCTGTCAGTCAACCGCCCGATCGACCGCCAACGGTCGGACTTTCGACCTTTGGGGTTGTCGGTCGATCATCCCAAGGCAAACTGCCTATCAGCCAATCGCCCGGTCGATCGAGGCCAAAACTAGACAGTGAACTCTCTGGCTTGGTCGACCGACCGGTTAATCGGGGCCAGATCCAGAGAGCAAGCTCTCTGGATCGGTCGACCGTGCAGTCGACCAGCCCTAGGCCAAGGCTGTGTGCATGCCTCTATGTACATCAGTCGACCGACCGATTGATCGAGCTCTGGTCTGGTTGATCGGTCAGTCGACCGCCAGCAGGCTCAAAATAGGTTTTTAGGGTTTGAAAACTTGGTCTTTTAAATACCCATAAAATCCCATAAAACCCACAAAAATAAGTTTTTGTAAATATTTGAAGTAAAAATATGTGTGACTAAAATTCAATACATATTACAAAAAATTTGAACTATTTTTATGATATAGAAATTTAGTTATAAACCAAAAACGGTATTTTTCAAAACTAAACTCCTAATTGAAAAACTGATTTTTTTCAAAACTTATATAAATACAAAAACATGATATAGAAACACTTTTGAAGTATAGTGTGTATGAATAGAATCCAATACACATATAAATGATATATCTATATTTTTGACATTAAATCAAAAACAGTTAAACTGAAACCAAAACTATTGACTTGTGTGTGTATTTGAGCATATCAATACTAGTCTATCTTTACACAAGATCTAAACAATGAACTAAACTAAACAAATCGAAGTCTTCTTGTCGATCTCTATCTCCAAGTCGACTCGATCCAAACTTAATCCATGAAGCTCGACTCCAACTTGAGTGCTAGATGCGATCTTGACACGCCAGCTCTTCAATCATCACGTGTTAGCTCCAAAACTTAACTTTGAATCTTTTGTTAAAGCTAATCACCTACTAAAATCTTTATAATATCTGACACTTATTAAACACAAAATCATTAGTAAACTAACCTTCATAAGTAAGTCATCATCAAAACTAAGGTGAAGGGCCTTTGGGCCAACAATCTTCCCCTTTTTGATGATGACAAAACTTATATATGCATTGATTAAAGATGGGCTTCATAGAAGATCCCCCTTAACTTATGCATATGAATAAATAATAAAGATATGCAATGTAGCTCAAGATACTAAATGAAAACAAGATATATATATATATATATATATATATATATATATATATATATATATATATATATATATATATATATATATATATATATATATATATATATATATATATATATATATATATATATATATATATTTATATATGTGTGTGTGTGTGTGCGCGCGCACGCGCGCGCGCATAAATACTTAATAAAACATGCATATATAATCCTTAATTGTTCTCTCCTTTTTGTCACTTATCAATAAAAGGGTGAAGACAAACAAACAATACCAATAAACTTATTTTAAAATAAAAAATTTGATACCAATAAAAACAATTAATTGAAAGAAACCAATTGAAAGAAACAATCTTTTTACTAATTGAAAATGAAACAATCTTTTTATGAATTGATATCAAAGAAGGACATAATATCAATGAAAGTAAAAAACCAAGTTTTTTAGATAAACCCTCAAGCCATTTTGCAATAAGGATACCAAATTGAGAATAATACCAATTTAAGCTTATTGATACCAATATTAAAAATGTTAGCATATATCAAAATAAAATATTTTGCATCATAAAGAGTGGGAGTAAGATACTAATTGAAAATAAAGCCAATTGAAAGATAAAATAAGATTTTTTTTCTCCCCCTTTATGAAATACTAATAAAAATAATGCATAAGCTTGTATATGGTACCAATTGAAAAATAATTAACATTAAGTACTAAATCAAGCTTAGGAAGAAATAATTTGTGCTTTAAACATGTATGTCAACGTAAAATAAGCACAATCAAAATCATATATAAGTATTAGAGCAATATAATATCAATTTAGATATGATCCATACATATGTAGAAAACATGAGTACACAAAATGAATTTCATTAAAATTATGTATAACTCATAACTACCTCCCTTTCATGCACATGTTTAAAATAGATTTTCGATGTAAAGGTATACAAGGCAAGGTCGCCCATCCAATCGCCCTTAGAAGGTAGGGGTTTTCAAGAAAATATGATTTGAAAATTATTTTAGCATATTTTGAAACATACTACCAAATTGAAGAATAACGGAACTAATTTGAAGAAAAATTTAAAACTAGACGAAATCCTTTAAATAAGGAATAAAAAACAAATGTATCCATGAAATATGAAAATTACACGAGAATCGACACTCAAGAAGTAATAAAGCATATATATTCTTATGAAACAAAACCATGAGTAAGCAAAATAAGTCGAGTGCACAAGAGTCATGTAATCAACATTAGCATGGGATAAGACAATGAAGCTTATATGAAAATTCTTTTTTCATAAACATAAAAATTATAGAAAATTTATTTTTCATCAAAACTTGAAAAACTAAACAAACTTCAAGCTATATGTATGTTTTGTCGAAACTAAAAGTATATATACATATCCAAATATAAATGAGTCCATAAAAGAATATTGCATGAAAAGCAAGTGACTCAAGGATATACATGTATATCTATTAGTTTTAGACAAAATTAATATATACATGAAGCTAAACACATTTTAAGAAAACATGTACAAAACTAGGGATAACAAGTAAAGATGCAAAAATCATTAAAACAAGATTATACAAGTACATCTAATGGGTACAAATGAGCAATAAAGCACAGACATATAATTATCAAATGTGTCTCACTAATTGTATAAGTATAAATATAAGTTTTAATAAAAGTTACATCTAAACATGTAATCAAAATATAAAGTGCAAAAACATAAACAAATATGATCATTAGGTTAAATGCACGTGTTTTAGAACTAGGATATATATAGTAGTTGAACTATAGTGAGAACATAAAAATATGAGTCCACATAAATTGAGTGTATCTCAAAAACTATTTATGTATATTGCGTGTCAATGAACATTGCATTTAACATAGTGAACATAAAAACCAAAATATACTAAAAACATCAATAATAAAAGTATGTAAACTAAATACGGAGTTAGAGATGGTTACCAAAATTGATTTAACTAGTCTCTAGGTCTTCAAACCATGGTGGTCCTCCCACCAAATATCCTTGAAAGTGATGTATTCAAAAGTGTCACCATTTAGCTCGAAATGCATCCACCATCAAGCCACCACTACTCTCACGTCATTTGAGAGCCCACACCTATAACAAATGAAATAGAGGTGGTTTTTGGTACCCATATCTTTTTTGGGTCCATGAGGGTTAGCACCTTTCTAAACCTAAACAAACTTATTTGCAAAATTTAAATCATATATTCTATTATAATAAAATTTTACAAGGTGGCCCTTACGTCCACAAAGTGTACAAGTGTACACATTAGCATACAAATCATGTGTGTGAGCATGTGTATACCATGTTTGATATGCATGAATATGTGGTGCATATTTCTTGTGAAATATGGATTCTAATCTTTTGTGATCCATTGCACATTGGCTTAAAGTGAAGCCCAAACAGTCAACATTCTTCTTCAAAACACATATTTCATTTTTAATAGAAGAGGATGTGCAGCAAATACTATTCTTATCATGAGAAGATGAATCAATCGAAGCATGACATGAATGAGAAGAAAAATCATTTTTCAAAGAGATGTTTTTCTTTGAAACTAAATCTAATTCTTCTGAAATTAAAACAATTTTTTTTCAAAAAATCATTTTCTTTTGCAACAAAATCAAGTTTTGAAGACAAATTCTTATTCTTTTTCAAAACCTCATTAAGCTCATTTTTATTTTTTAAAATTTAATTTTCATTTAAAACAAGATCAAGTTGAAGTTTCAATGAATCCCTCTCATTTAAAATTTTATCCCTTTCTTGCAAAACTAGATCAAGCTTTCAAAACTCTTATTTTTTAAAGCTTTGTACTTTGAAAGTAAGTTTTCACAAAACATGGATAGTTATTCATTTAAAACATGTGCATCCATGGCATTATCATTACATGAAGAACTAGCACTATCATCTAAGTGAGTATTCGAATGTACCACAAGGGAGTCAACCCCTTAGACCATATAGCAAGCTTCATTGGACTCATTCAATATGGGTTCCTTCTCCACATAGTTTGTCGTTTATACCTCGAGAGAGGTCAATGTGTTCCACACTGCAAAAGCGGAATCACAATGAGACATCATACATAAATGATCTTTGTTTAGTGTGTGCCTATGTGCCTCCATGGCTTGTGTATTGGCCTCTAGGTGCTTAACATTATCAACATATGATTTCTTTGTAGTTGCAAGGTAAACATGCAATCCTAGGATTTTGAGGTATGCACTCATTTTGAAATTTCACATGTCAATATTAGAAAGATCATACATGGGAGGGGCAAGATAGTCCATGAGTGTAAACTATAAGTGTGTAATGCAAATCTAGATTAGCTATCCAAGATCACACTCCTAAGTGGTTAAACTGAATATCAGGAGTAGAGACTTTGATACCAATTAAAAGTGCACCTAGAGGGGGAGTGAATAGGTGTACTAGCTAATCTAGGGTAAAAGATGCGGAATTAAAACTAAATTGAAAACACACTATGTGTAACTAAGAGTGAGCCTGAATTCTCCGTGAAGGGCTATGGAACTATTCCTCGAGATTCCTCTAAACTAAGAGTTGAGGTGCTATTAGAAGCTCTTTGGTTCAACACAAGTATGGGCACACAAACAATATCAAGCATGTTTATGAATATGAGCAAGTAATAACAATGCAAGATATAAAGAGAGATAGTGTTGAGAGATAGTGGATCAAATGCAAACACCAAGATATGTTTCAAGGTTCGAGCCACTGCTCTACATCCCCGCCTTCACACAGAAGGATTTCCATCGTGTCAACACAAGACCTTCCAAAGGGACCTCTACCGAGGAATTACAACTCAATACCAAAAGTACACAACTCCTTTCTCAAATACAAATACCTCTAACTAAGAGGGAAGGCACAAAGCCTAGCACAAAGTAAAGAAGAAATAAAACTTAATGATTTAATGATCACAAACTCTCTCTTGGTGATCTTGAAAGATCACAAATAATTTTTCTCACGAAAACAAGATCATATAGATAGGTATAGAATTGATAGCTCAAGTATGAGAAAATAAAGTGTTTTGAAAAAGAAAACACAAAGAAAATACTTGAGAAAAACTTCTTAATGGATATATAAAATGAAGAATAAAATAGAATTCCCAAATCTAGTTTTCTTTGATTTTTCCAAAACTTTGAAAAAATAAAGATAGAGAATTTTTGACACAAAAACTTCTTTTTAAAACTTACTGAAAATACATGTAAAGATCAGAATTTTTACTCTTGAAATTCTAAGGAGAAACAACCCCCAAAGACCCATTTTTATAAGGGGTCAAGAAAAAATAACCGTTGGGATCTAGAACAGGTCAGGAATAACCTATCAGTCGACTGTCTGGTCGACCGCCAACGGTCGAATTTCTGACCGTTGGGATTATCGGTCGACCGCCCAAAGGCAAACTGCCTGTCAATCGACCACCCGGTCGACCGAGGCCAGAACCAGAGAGTGAACTCTCTGGCTCGATCGACCATGCGGTCGACTGGCCCTAGGCCAAGGCTGTGTGCATGTCTCTGTGCACATCGGTCGACCGAGCTCTGGTCCCGTCAACTGGTCGGTCGACCGCCGGCAGGTTCAGAACAAGTTCTAGGGTTTGAAAACTTGATCTTTTAAATACCATAAAATCCTATAAAATTCACAAAAATAAGTTCTTATAAATATTTGAAGTACAAATATGTATGACTAAAATTCAACACATATTACAAACAATTTGAACTATTTTTGTGATATAGAAATTTTACTTTAAATCGAAAATGGTATTTTCCAAAACCAAACTCTTATTGGAAAAACCGATTTCTCCAAAACTTGTATAGAAATACTTTTGAAGTATAGTGTGTATAGATAGAATCTAATATACATATAAATGATATATCTATGTTTTTGACATTAAATCCAAAACAGTTAAACTGAAATCAAAACTATTGACTTGTGTGTGTACTTGAACATATCAATACTAGTCTATCTTTACACAAGATCTAAACTATAAATTAAACTAAACAAATCAAAGTCTTCTTGTCGATCTTTATCTCCAAATCGACTCGATCCAAACTCGATGCATATAGCTTGACTCCAACTTGAGTGCTAGATGCGATCTTGATGCGTGAGCTCTTAAATCATCACGTGTTAGTTTTAAAACATGACTTTGAATCCTTTGTTGAAGCTAATCACCTACTAAGATCTTTATCAATATCTGACGCTTATTAAATACAAGATCATTAGTAAACTAACCTTCATAAGTTAGTCATCATCAAAACTAAGGTGAAGGGCGTTTAGGCCAACAGTGTCGCCATTGTTCTGGTTGGTCAGGAGCTGAGTTAACATGCACTATATGTTATCCAAGGTTTCTTGCTGGATCTTGGAGGTCACAGAGATCATTATATTATTATTATCTGCCATGTTGGCTAATACGAACATGCCTACACAGAGCTGATGGTGGCAGGAAAGCATAGCCACTGGCTTCTTCTTAATCATCGGACCATTGAAAGTGGTGTCTCAATGGTTCTGGCAACATAGCTTTTGAGGAAGAAGGTTGTTCATAATTATAGGGTATTACTACTCTGGAATATGTACCTTGAAAGGTACCCTTTTGTTTGACCAGAACCTGACCTAAGTCGGGGTTATAGTCAGGCTCTAGAGAACTGAATGAGGGAGTGTGAACCCCCTGTCCCCTTCTGCGAAATCATAACAGATCCCTTCTCTGCCTATCATATTAACAGAGGCAGCTACGAGGTGAGGCACCTTCACTGTCTTCTTCTTTTAAGACTTGGGCTTCTCAGAACTTTGGACTGACAACAGGTTGAATACCGATTGCTGCCTTAAAGGAGAAGTTGTGGGAATTGCCCGCCCCTAAACAACAGTGGGTGAAATGTACCATTACGGGTTTACACCCCGCTTGTCCATACTGAGATCACGAGATGTGAACTGGCTCTTCGGAGTGGAGTTTCTGCTTGTTGCTTAGATTATCCTGCAAGTCTATGTTACTTAGATCTAACCGATCCGACACGGAGACTTAGGAAAACTGGATGTTAGCCCGCTTGGGTTGAGAAACCCTGGGCTTAGCCTTCAAGACTTTCTGCTTAGTTGGAAGCGAAGCTAGTATAGCTTCGTTGTCGGACTTAGCTTTGCACGGCGGAGCTGATATAGCACATTGTGTTGAGCTTTGCTGCGGGAGGTGAAGCTAAAAATGTAGTAGGATTTAGGTTCGTACTATGAAGCTGTCACTGCACAAAGTGTTTTAGCTTCGCTGCTGGAGGCGAACTTAGCACTGTTGTGCTTAACTTCGCATTGCGAAGTTGTCATAGCACAAAGTGATTTAGCTTCATTGCTGGAGGCGAAGCTAGCAGTGTAGCGTTGCGCTGTCGCTTTCAGCGAAGCTAGATTAGCTATGTTGCGTGGCTGGGCTGTGCTAGCACCGCATGGTGCTTTGGTCTTGGCTGCACTGGATAAGCAAGCTTCGGCCTTAACTCTATTGAAAGCTAAAATAGTCTCGCAGTCAAAGAATATTTTAGCTTCACATGAAGCTAAATCAAGAGATTTGTCTCTGACTTGGTGCGAGGTCAAGTTAACCCCAGCATGGGCTATTGCGAGCTCAAAATAAGCTAAATTAGTCTCGCTGGAGAAGATTGTAACAGATCCGCGTAGGACCTTAGCTTCGCATGAAGCTGGTTGAGCCTCGCATGAGGCTAAAGTAGGCTCACATGGAGCCATACTAGTTTCAATAGAGACTAGCTTTTGATTCCAAGCCTTGACTAGAGGAGCTCTGACTAAAGAAATCCTTTGGTGCTTGCGCACGTTCAAGAGGCTTGCACTACCCCCAGAGAAATGCTGCTCAAACTTCTCTTGGTCAAAGTTAATGACCAAAGTATCAACAATAAACACGAGGGTCTGATCGTTGCATTGCGACACCACATTCTCAGTAGTGGAGAATGCTTTCCCCAACGGAGTCACCATCTTGTTTTCCATCGATTTGCAAAAGGAAAAACTTAAAAAAATTGTTGTAGAAAATTACAAATAATTAAACAAGAACATTATAAGAATCTTCTACTGAGATTTATGGGGAAGTGTGCTGGTGGGAGTCTAATCCGCGCGCAATCACTTTGTCTTATTGATGATGCGAGCGATCGATCTTCGAATGCTGCTACTTGGGAATTCCTTCATGCCTGGTTCTAGAGATTCCTTGAGAGAGGAAGATTTTAGGGTATTAATACCCTGAATTTATCCTTTTAGAATTAGAGAAGTGATTCTCTGAATTCTAGAAAGTGAGAGAGTAGATTTCTTGTTAGTTTAAACTTTCAAGCCACCAAAGAAGCTTTATGCTCTTCAAAGAGCCCTCTTGGACTTAAATTTTTTCAAGATCCCGAGCCTAGCCTACTAGTGGGCTATTTATAGGCACAATAGGGAGTTATGATCTCCTTGATTGTCTTTTCTTAATGAGAAACATGGGTGTAACTACCCATTAATCCCCCCACTAACTTAGTTAGGTGATTACCTTAAATCTAGTGAAGGGGAGCCTAGCCAGCTGAGGCGAGACTAGCCAATTGGGGTGAGGCTAGCCAGTGGAAGTGAGGCTATTCTATTAAAGCGAGGCTAGCCAGTGGAGGTGGGGCTAGATAAATCTTTAAGCGAAGCTATATGTTATCCTTCAGCAGAGCTAAGCCAATCTTCAGGCAAAGCTATCATAAAGCTTCAGGCAAAACTATCATAAAACTTCAGGCGGAGCTATCATAGAGCTTCAGGCGAAGCTATTAGTTAGCTCTTTAAATAGAGTTGTGTTATGCTTTAAGGCGAAGCTAGTAAGATTAGCTTTAGGCAAAGCTAAGGGTGAACTCATTACGGAGCTGTGTAAAGTTTCATGCGAAGCTAGAAACTTAGCCTTTTAGCGAGGCTATAAAGTTTCAAGAGAAGCTAGACTCTTTGGGCTCATAAGAGGCCAAGTGTTGACCTGACTTAGCCTCATATGCCTGCTCAGGCCTCTTCAAAGGCAATACTTGGCCTATTGTCTGCTTCACTGGACCGGTAGGGTCCAAATCACTGCTTTATCCCTCAGGGATGGCCAGAAACTGATCATCAGCTTGTTTGCGACTCGTCTTTTGTAAATGTTGACAAGTTAGACATTATTCAAACCAATTGAAGGGTTGTCTAGGAGGTTGTCTAGGAGTTTGTCTTTTCAGAGTGTCAACAGTTTATAATGGCAAAATGTTGTGCAAATAAAAGGCCTCAGTTCTACTAAGGGCCATCGGGTGTTCCAGTGGGGTGTATGGCACCCCATCTCCAAATTCTATCCTATTTCATGGTATACAAATAAGACCCTTACAACTTAGCGGCAGGGTTCGGCTCACTACCGAACAATCTTGAGCTATTGTCCTGAGTATGCACGGGACCCATTGTATACATTGTTCATTGATACCTCATTAGTGTAGATTGTTCAAAAATCACCGAGGTCAAGTCATCAGAAAACAGAGTCTAAACTCCAAATGCAAGACTAATTATAGCCACTAGTGCAGTCCCAAGACGCAGAGCCTGAAAGCCGCGTCTTAGCATCACTGTAGTACCAAGACGCAGAGCTTGAAAGTCGCGTCTCAGCATCACTACAGTACCAAGACACGAGGGTCGAAACCCGCACCTCTATTTCACCGCAATGACCAAAACGCAGGGCCCGAAGCCCGCGTCTCACATAAAGTTTGATGCAGAACTTGAAGCTCACATTTCAGCCAAATGCGAACCTCAAGCGTTACCTCAATCGCTAAACATGAGGCTCAAAGCCCGCATTTCAACTACAGAGGAACCATGCATCTCTGTTATAACTGCCCTTATTACTGGGTCAATTACTGCCCACGTAATGAGGGTGTTAACCCCGATTATGGAGGGTTTCTAGGAGACAGTTTTACCCTGAAACCCCTATAAATAGCTCAGTTTGCCATTGAAGAGGGACTTTTTTTTGGGTAGAGAATTCTTGGTCGATTGGAGAGAATCTCGATCAGAGCTTCTAGCTGAGAAATACGTGAGAGTTCAACTCTTCTTTCAACTTGCTGGGTACAAGTTTGCTTTTGCCTCAAATCTCTTTGAGATTTTATTGGACAGGAGCTGTGCTACTCCGTCCATAGCCCGAAGAGAAGATTTCTAGAAGACTATGATGCTCACCCAGTCAATGAAAACAAGATTCACTTTTCACCGTCACATCAAGAACCCAACATTAAATAAAGAGAAGATTTGAGCTTGAATATCTTCTCTCTTGTAATCAAAAATTTGAGATTGTTGCAATCTTTCATTGATCTAAGGAAATTTTACTTAAACTCTCTCAGATTTTCTCTAATAAATAAGAGATGGTGACTCTGCTGGGGACTGCTTTCTCTACTGATGAGCAAGTCGTGGCACAAGGTAACGTCACTTGCATGGGAAAAATGATCGAATCACTTGTCATAGAATCCAACCAGGCAAAATATGAAGAGTTCCTCTCTTCTGGCTCAAGAGCCTGAGGGCGCGGCAGTACCGGAAGGTCTCTTCGGAGATACGCTCTCGATTTCCTCAGAGGCTTCTCCGAATATAATCTCTGCAGAGAACATCATGGATGGTCGTATCACACGCAAGGCCCGCGTCAACGTATCCCACGAGACCTGCAAGGTCAGTGTTGTTGATGGGCAGCTAGCTCCCGCCCGTCCTCTTCCTCAGCTCTAGGTTATCCAGGGTTCACAACATATACGCAATGAATGCAATTTTCTATGCAACATATACACAACATTCGGATTAAAGAATGTGGGGTTCACAACATATACGCAACCTTCGGATTAAAGAATGCGGGGGCAATATCTCAGAGAGCTATGAATGCAATTTTCTAGGAGCATATACGCAAAACTGTGGAGTACTACGTCAACGACATTACAGTAAAAAGCTGTGCTAAGGGCGATCACATAGCAGATCTGAAGATAGTGTTCAATATCATGCGGGGCATATCAGTTGAAGATGAACCCCACCAAATCCTTCCTAGGGGTAGCCAGCTATAAATTCCTAAGATTTATTATGACATCCAAAGGAGTACACCTCGATCCAGAGAAGGTTTGCGCTGTCTAGGAGATACAACCTCCAAGGAATCTCAGAGAGCTTAGAGGATGCAAGGGTGATTAGCATACATCCGGAGGTTTATCTCAAATCTCTCGGAAGATGCCAACCCTTCACCAGATTAATGAAGAAGGGTGTCTCATTCATTTGGGACAATGCTTGCCAACAAGCGTTTGAGGAAATCAAGCGGTACCTCACGCAACCACCTGTCCTTACAGCTCCGGTATTAGGAAAACCTTTCCTGATATACGTTCGAGTGATGGATCATTCTTTAGGAGCTTTGCTAGCCCAGAATAATGATTAGGGATACGAGCAGGCAATCTACTATTTGAGTAGAACCATGATCAAAGCCGAACATCAGTACAACCCGATCGAAAAGGAATGTTGGCGTTAGTGTTCGCCGACCAGAAAATGTGACACTACTTGGTGGGCTAAACTATACATGTTATATCAAAGTCAATCCTTTAAGATTGCTTACAACAAAGCCATCATCACTAAATGGTTGGTTGGCGAAATGGGACATATCGCTCTCCAATATAAGATGCAATTCTTCCCACAAAAAGCCATGAAGGGACAGGCGGTGGTAGATTTTCTGGCTGAGCATCTAGACCAAGAACGACTAAACTTTATGAAGATCTTCTAGACGAGATCGCTGAAGTTTGTTTGACCCAGACATCTTTCAAAGGGCAGGTATGGTAACTCTTCTTTGATGGTGCATCAAGAACGGGTCCACGAGGGAATATCGTAGCAGGAGTGGGGGTAGTACTTGTCTCCCCACAGAACTACATAATCCCTCGAGTATTCTCACTAACCGAGCCATGTTCCAATAATGTAGCAGAATACAATGCTCTCTTGATCGGGATGCAAATCGCCGATGAGATTGGCGTTAAAATCTTGAAGCATACGGTGACTCTAAGCTCATCGTTAACTAAATTCGCAGGGAGTACAAAGTCAGATATGAAGATTTAGTACCCTATTACAACACAACACTATCTACATGCCGAGAGGTTTAGAAACTTTTAAATCAACTATGTACCTCACCAGCAAAATGCGCACGCAGATACACTGGCGTCTCTCGCTGCTTCATTGGCTCTTCTAGCCAGAGCAGTAGAGAAAATACTCGTCCACAGCCATGACCTGTGTTGCCCAAGATTTATTTTTGTGAAGACCACAAAAACTGACAGGAGACCGTCAAGTCAAAGAAGCCCCAGAGACTTCAATAGGTCCAGAACTCTGGGATCGGCGATTCCCGTACATCAATATGCATTATACGACATCTTTCCTGATGACCCCAAGAGGCGTCTGCCATTAGAAGGAAAGTCTCTAAATTCTACTATAATACGATCACACGGACACTGTACCGTCGATCGCATGATGGGATCCTCCTCCGTTGCTTGTGACAAGAGGAGGCACAAGAAGTACTCAAAGAAGCGCATGACGGCATGTGTGGAGCTCATCAGTCTGGCCCAAAGCTTGGAGATCATCTCCAAAAATGGGGTATTACTGGCCAAAGATGATCCCTGACGCCGTCACTTATGCCAATCAATGTCACGCCTGTCAGGTCCATGGTGACTTCATCCACCAGGCATCAGGACATCTAAACCCTACAACTTTTTTCTAGCCATTTGAGATGTGGGGAATGGATGTGGTTGGCCCATAAGCCCACCTTCATCCAAAGGACATCGGTCTATTCTAGCCATAACTGATTACTTCTCTAAATGGGCTGAAGCTATTCCCTTGAGGGAAGTAAGACATCTGACATGATCAAGTTCGTTCAACAACATGTCGTTTACCGTTTGGTGTGCCATGATGAATTGTCCATGATAATGGGTCTCAGTTCATCAGCCAACCTTTCAAAGGTTCTGTAATAAGTTCAGAATTCAGAGCGTGTCTTCAATGACATATTACCCAGCCGCTAACGGCCTTGGAGAAGCTTTCAACAAGACTATTGGAAGCTTCTCAAGAAATTCGTCTCAAAAAGCCAAGTGACTGGGACGACAAATTAGTGAATGCCTATGGGCTTATCGCATGACGATTCAATTCAGACGAAAGCTCACTATTTTCTTTGGTATATGGGTGTGAAGCCGTACACCCATTAGAAATCCAGATCCATCTCTACGCGTCGCCTTAACAACAGAGATGACAAATGAAGCGAATATCAACTGCGACTCCAAGAGCTGGAGGCTTTGGATGATAAACGCCTGCAAGCTCAACAACAGATCGAGCTCTATCAAGCTCGAATTACCAGAGCCTTCAACAAGAAAATCAAAGAGTGGACTTTCAAAAAAGGTGACCTAGTCTTAGCCATTAGAAGACCTCTGGTCATGACGCATAAGACCAAAGGGAAGTTCTAGCCCAAATGGGAAGGATCATTTGTAGTGGAGTCAGTCTACTCAAATGGAGCATATCGCCTCATAACCCCAGGCGGTGATACGCTTATGATGCCAATCAATGGCAAATTCCTGAGGAAATACTATCCTTGATAGCATTCTTCTTCTGATCAAGTAAATACTATACCTCTGATCGAAACTCCAGATTCAAGATAGATATCAAAGAAAAGCTTCTTTCTTCTGTCACTGAATCATTTCACAGTCGATCAGTGTTGAACCGATTACATGCTAGTTACATCATGATGTATGATGTAAACATTGAAGAAGAAATCAAATGCAAGACTTTGATTTTAGCCTTGTTACTCTTCTCTAGGGTATCTATGAACATCCTACGCCTCTGATGGCTAAGAATAGAGAAAAATATTGGCTTTTAAGTCCAACATAAGCCTTCGACAACTCATCATGCTGAAGGGAATAGCATGGCTAGTACAACTTAAACGGTAGTTGGTAAATGCACGCCAAATCCGTTGATAGCTGAGGATTTGCTAAAATCTTAAAGGACTTGGTCCTATCCTCTCCTCCAAAATCTCCTACCAATTTTCTTCCATAGAATGATAGGGCCACAAAAATACCTGTGTTCACGTCTCCAACGAAATGAATGGGACTTGTCATGTTAACAGTAAACCTCTGACAAGCCAGATTTTTCGATCCCCAGTTGATTCTCTCATGTTAACACTACACCTCTGACATTCCAAACTCTACTTGTCAATTCTCATCAATAGAATGACAAGTCCTCAAAATTGCTTCTATCGCAAACCGACTATTGTCATATTAACATTACCCTCTGATAATTACTGTTAAGTTTAACACTACACCTCTAATAGTGATTAAGTTGCTGCCAAAGTTCAATATTAAATCTCTGACATTACTTGTCCTCAGGCATCCATATCGAAACTGAGATAAGCGATGCTAAATTTAACACTACACCTCTAGCATCCAATTCATTTAAGTTCAACAATACACCTATGACAGTGACTTTCCCTCGAACTTCCATATCGAAGTGAGATGACTAATGCCAAGTTTAAAATTACACCTCTAGCATTACCTCCACTGTCAAGTTTAACACTGCACCTATGACAATGGTATTTCAGTCTTTCAAAATGAAACTGAAATTTCTATAGAGCTAAGTTAACATCACACCTCTAGCTCACATCCTTATCAAGTTAATATCACACCTCCGACAAGATTTAATATAACCTGTTAAGTTAATATCGCACCCCTAACGGTAAAAATTCTCCAGGATTCCCAACGGGTCTAGTCTCACTTGTTATTCTCTTCAACAGAATAGCCTGTCCACTTAAAAGCACTGTTAAATTAAAATTATGCCTTTTAACAGTGTGTCCCATCAAATCCCCAGCAGATTCAGTCAAGTTAATATTAAACCTCTGACTACGAAACTCATATAAAAATCTCCACTGTTATGTTAATATTACACCTCTAACGGCGAATCCCCATGTCCCTAGGAAATCAATGTTGTCACGTTAATATTACACCTCTGATAATTCATTTTATTTTCCATCAGAGTCCCCTACCATTCTCCTCTATAGAACGGTAGGTCCACAAGCTCACTCACTGCTATGTTAATACTACACCTCTAACAGTGAAAAGTTTTAATACTCCCAGCAAGTATAAACTTTCACTTGTTGCTCCCTTACATGGAGTCACAAGTCTTCAACTTGTCAAGTTAACACTATACCTCTGACATTCCAAACCCCACTTGTCAATTCTCAGTAATAGAATGACAAGTCCTCAAAATTGCTCATATTGCAAATCAATCCTTGTCAAGTTAACACTACACCTCTGACATTCCAAACTTCACTTGTCAATTCTCATCAATAAAATGACAAGTCCTCAAAATTGGTCATATCACAAATCAATCCTTGTCAAGTTAACACTACACCACTGACATTCTAAACTCCACTTGTCAATTCTCATCAATAGAATGACAAGTCCTCAAAATTGCTACTATCGCGAACCAACGATTGTCATGTTAATATTACACCTCTGACAAATTACTGTTAAGTTTAATACCATACCTCTAATAGTGATTAAGTTATTGCCATGTTTAATATTAAACCTTTGACAGTTACTTTTTCTCAGGCTTCCGTATTGAAGCCGAGATGACCGATGCTAAGTTTAACACCACACCTCTAGCGTCCGATTCATTGTTAAGTTCAATAATACACCTATGACAATGACTTTCCCTTGAACTTTCATATGGAAGTCGAGATGACTAATGCTAAGTTTAACATTACACCTCTAGCACTACCTTCACTGTCAAGTTTAACACTATACTTATGACAGTGATGCTTTCAGTTTTCCCCAAATGAAGATGAAATTCCCGTTGAGCTAAGTTAACATCACACCACTAGCTCACATTCTTGTCAAGTTCATACCACACCTGATAAGATCCGATTCAACTCGTTAAGTTAATATTATACGTCTAACGGTAAAGATTCTTCTAAATCCCCAATGGATCTAGTTTCACTTGCCATTCTCATCCGTAGGTTGGCAAGCCCACAGAAACCATCCCACTCTTGTCAAGTTAATATCACACCTCTGACAGCAATCTTAAATTTCTTAAATAGAATTTTCTAACTTTGGCTTGCTAAGTAAATATCACATTTCTAGCAAATCAAAACGAAATTATTTCTATTTGTCTGATTTTCAATACAAAAGGAAGTCAGACATACAAGAAGACAAGAAAAAATGTCACTTTTATTGATATTCAAATATACGAAAGTGATACAAGGCGCTCTCTTATACAATAAGATTGAGTTTTACAACAAAGGAGCACAAAGAAGTCCCTCTTGCTCAGTGAAAGTTTGCACTCACTCCTCAAAATATTAAGGAATACGAAGTTCATCTTCTTGACTGCAGCCAGGAATAGCGGATCAACTTCCTTTCCTCTTGAGAGACATAATTCTCTTGATCAGGTTAATACTATACCTCTGGTCAAAGCTCCAAATCTAAGATGTTTGGAAGAGTGCTGAAGAAGAGTTTCTTTCTTTCTCCACTAGATCATATCACGGTCGATCAGTGTTGAGCCAATCGGGCACTGGTTACATCCTCATGCATGTTGTAAACATTGAGGAAGCTCACCGTTAATTGAGAACAATGGTGTTTCTCAAAGCAAAATGCAGGAGAGCATTCTGATTCCACCGGACCAACTGGTGTGGACCGTGATCTTTCGTTAATGGCAGATTTTGCCTTCAGAAAGCTGAATCTTTCTTAATCAAAATTGGCAGAGGATCCGAGACCTTACTAGTGATGTCCTCTTTCCTGTGGCCTTTAAAGACGTCATACCCACCACCATACCCACTATGATAATGACGAACCCAGGGCTGGGCATCATGTCCAATAAGGCCTTGACAAGCACTAGTAACTACGCGGATCCTCCTCACCTATGGACAGGAGCTCTAATTTCCTGAGTGCTCGCCAATCAAACAAGCTGATCGGTCCAAATGTTCTCCCATGAACCCGTAAAGACACAGGAGGCTAACGTGAGGCAGCCAACCTGCAAAGGAACAAAAACCCAAGGGTTTGAATTCTGCAAAAACAGGAACAGGGAATCTGAGGCACAAAAGTGAGATTTAAGTCACAAACACGAGATTTAAGTTATGAACTCCAGACGCGGAGTTAACTGAAGCAAAGAATATGGATTCAAACGCAGTCTGGTTTTAGACTTGCATCTGAGATGTGAGACGCGAGGCGTAAATCAAGGATGCAGACGCGGGTCTTAAAAACTACCTGAGGTAACTCTAAGATACAGAGTTCGCCACACTTGCGTCTGAGAAGCGGGCACACCATATTCGCGTTCTGAGGTCTCAAAAGAGCAGAATTCAATTCTCTAAGTCGAGAGCCCCAAACGCGAGCTTTGTATACACAACTTTTATTTCAAGAGCCAAATGCAGAATCTATCACACTCGCATCCGAAGAACTTCAGACTTAGATTTTGAAGTCAATAAGTTCGTGTTTCATCAAGAAATCTGAAAGGCACGTCTACAGAACAGGGACATGTCAACCAGATTTCAACAAGAAATCAAGAGATAGAATCTCTTCGATGAACGGGGAAGACAGAACTTCAGAGAGACTAAGTATTTCATGACAAAAGACAGTTCCTACCTGAGGAAGAATTCTCTAGAAGTTGGACTTCATTTGTCAAGGCACGGTCTAGGAGATGGAGTTTGTTTATCAAGGCACAGTCATAAAAGCTCTTAAAACAATTCTTTTTGATCTTGAAATCACTTGACAGTGATCATATTCGAAGAAGATTGAAGGAAAGCATGGAAGCTTTAAGTTCTTGTTGTTCATTAGAACACATGCCCTTGAAGGGAAGATAGACAATAAAGACGAAGTCCTTCAGCGCGCATGCTCACAAAGGAAAATTGTCTAGATAAAGGACTGTTAAGAGGCTGAGGCCTATTTATAGGCAAGCCATAAGGCTTATAATTAATGGCATAAAAATCAAAGTCATCAGCCTTAATGCCTACACGGACATCAAATCCAATACGGAGGTGACACGTGGATTGTCGCTCCGGGAAATGCCCACGACACAAGTCCCCAACCGTCAACGCTGACTTGGCATTAAAAGATCCAACAAGATCTTTAAGACGGATTGCATGTGATACTTAGAGGTTGCATCCTAAAGTTCGCGTCCATTCACAGGACTTGAAGGCTGCGTCCTGAAGTCTACGTTCTTGCACAGACTCAAAGTCCACGTCCATAAGCCCACTACCTTTCACAAGACTTGAAGGCTGCATCTTGAAGTCCGCGTTCTTGCACAGACTCAAACGCCCCATCCATAAGCCCGTGATCTTTCACAAGATTTGAAGATCGTGTTCCTCTCGTTTAACTGTAGAAGCCACAACCGCATCTCCTTAGTGATTCAGAGCTATGTCCTCTTAATGATCTAGACCCGCGTCTCCTCAGCGAGCCAGGACCATGTTCCACAACAATTCAGAGTTGCGTCCTGAAGTTCACATCCTTTCGTAAATCTGAAGGCCGCGTCCCCCTTTGTCAAATTGAAGAACGCAGTGTTGCGTCTCTCTCAAGCAATTCAGAGCCGCATCCTCTCAAAAGTCCAGAGTCATGCCTCTCTTGAGGAGCCAGAGCTGCCTCCCCACTCAAACAACTGAGGGTTGCGATTCTCTCGATGAGCTAGAGCTGCGTTTCATCAACAGTTATAGCTACGTCTCCACTACAAATGAGAGTCGCAAACTCAGTGTAGCCTGAGTTTATCATTCATGGTCGCGTCCTAGCAAAATGACTAAGGGATGTGTTTTCATAAATAGTCAAGGGTTGCGACTATGAAAGCTGAGTTCATCCAAGCAACAGAGAGTCCGTCTGATTCTCAAAATCAAAGAAAGGATAAAGACGAGACAAAATTTTGACAACTTTTATTATTTGACAAAAATGATAAAAGTAATACACACTCTCTTATTTTGACAAATGGAGTGTTATGAAAGGATGGGAAAATAAAAAAAGGGGGACGAAGGCTAATAATCCTGCTCCGCCAAAGAATGGATCCATTCCCAGAGGCGCTGAATCTCTTGCTTGCGTGCCTTCTCGGCTTCCGCCAAAGCTTAAACCCGCAACTCTTCCTCTGATAGGAATCTCTTCGTAGCCAGCTGTGTTTGAAAAGACTCCAATCAGGAGGAATAGGCAGCAAGGTTTTCTTGAACTTGTGTCTCGACGAATTCCAGCTCTCCCAGATTTCCCTGACGACAGCAAGTTTCTGCTCGTTAACTTGAATCAAGGCTTGTGCCCTAGCAATAGCAGTTTGAGCAGTGGTAATAACTTGCTCCGCACTTTGGATGACGATCTCGGATTCCTTTGAATCATCAACCAATCTTTGGTAGTCGACTTGAAAGTTGTGGAGATAACGGGTCTCTTCAGCCATCTGCTCCTCCATCTCTTTTCGCTCGTGTTCTTGAGCAGCGAGGAGCTTACTCAATATCGACCAGTCTCATCTATCGAACTAGCCTTTTCTGGGGTTTTCAGTTCCCTCAGGCATATCCCCAGCTATTCAACCAGCATCAGATATGCCCTAGCTTACGCAGGGCTTCTAGTATGACGGATGTTCTTGATTTGATTCTCAAGAAGCATCCGAGCAAACTCGAAGAAACTTCCCCGGAAAGGACCAACTCAATGCAAGACTTCAGGGAAGCGAAAAATTGTTGCACCATTTGATGCGCTAGTTCTTCCATGATGTCAGTAGCCGGAGACGACCTTGCTAGTGCACTCCCAGATCCCATCTCTATGACAGGACGAGTAACACCCATAGAAATGGGAGTTGACTCAACTTGTACAGGGATGAGGCCGACAACAGGCTCTCCTGATAATGCGGCCGAGGCCAACACCTCCGGAACGGCTATTGTGGTAGCTTCCACAGCCACCTTCCGGCTATTGTGGTAGCTTCCACAGCCACAGAGGTAGCAGCAAACTCCACAATACTGGGTTCACCAGCCGAAGTCTGAACTGCGCTATCCTCTGCGCCAATGCTTGCCGCAATATTCTCTACTTGAGCTATCTCAGTGCTCTCTGCAACCATAACGTTGATGTCAGTAATAGAAAAAGGGGGTATAGGCACATCTATATCCTCTTACCAAGTTGAGGACCCAAAACGGAGAGTCTTTAGACAAGCCACTTGGAGAAGAGATTTTCCCAATCTCGGCGGTTGCACCCTCATGAGGCATACCGATAGCGGGAACTTCAAGGCCCTCCTGCTGGATCAGCTCCTGGATCATTTACTCAACAATATAAGAAGAAGTTGTGGCTTCACTAACTACAGCCAGCCCTGTAGAAGAAATTCAAAAGGAAATGTTAAAACATTTTCCCAACCTGATGGAGAAACAATTATGGAGAATAAAATAAATAACCTCAGCGGTGGCAATTTCTGCTGTCAGCGGAACCATCATAGGAACGTAACCCTGCATCTCTTCCTCTGATATATGAGAGAATTTGCTCATATCAGGAAGAGTGGGTTTGTCACCGAAGTTGACTTCTTCGCCAGAATAATCTTCATGCTCTTCGGATGACGAAGACGACAATCGGACCTAAGAAGTCTCAGTGATTGGGGCTTTACCACTGAGTACCCCGATATAGGGCTGGGTTCAGCAACCCGCGAGGTAGGCATCAACATGCTGGGAGACCTTGGTTGTTGCACCCATATACTTCTCTCTGAGCCGAAGAGGGTCCATGCTGAGTTGAGACTCCTAGAATCTCAACATCATCCCTCTCCACCAAGTCAACTTTAGGCCGTTCGACCCCTCGGCCATGACGGATTCACTCGCAGGCTCTCCCTATGCTAGGATCGCAGGGCCCCTGCTACGCAGACCGCAGGAGCGAAGAGTTAGGACTGTCTCCTCCTCTTCTTCTTCTTCCTTTTGCTCTTCAGCACCACCAGGGACTACTTTAGGCATTCGGGTTGAAACTTCAACCTCAAACCCTGTCTTCGCCTTCTTCAAGCTGGGCTCACCCTGGAAAGTAGAGCCACGAGGACGCTTGCCACAGCTTGTGACCAATTCTGGTGGATTGTTCCTTGGTTGTTATTACTCGAGGCTCCAGCTCCGTAGCTATTTTCCCTGTTCGGCTGACCTCCCTCATGGGCTCCATCCCTACCTCCCTTCCTGTTTCCCTCTCGGCTTCCTCGTACTCGGTCATACCTCGCACATGTTTATTGGAATCCAACTTGGATTTATAAGACGCCTTGATACTCTTAATGCAAGAGGTATTTATTCTGAAGCCAGGCACCCTGCTAGCAAGGAAGTACCAGGTGCAAAAATTGAGGCTGGTATGACAATTGGACATCCTGTAAGGCAGGCTGAAAACAGCTCTCGTCCCTAGCTACACTGTAGTACCACGTCCGGGCACCTTCAAATAGGTTGCCACTAAAGCGGAGTCCAGCGTTAGGGTTCCGACATATAATTGATCATAGCCAAACTGTCGAGCAAAATGACTTGGCATGTAAGGCTCGATCGAACATAAGTCACCTTGTCGATAGATCAGATATCTAGGCCGAATATTGATCAGCCACCAAAAGACTCCAATAGCAGTCATGTGAAGTCATCTGGTCCTATAAGGTCAGCAAACTATCTCCATAGGACGCGCCAGAAATCTCGAGAAAGCAACAGTCGAGCTGATAATTCAGGCTGCTCAAAATGGATTTTCGAACAAAGTACATATAGTAATGAGACCAGCTCGAATTCTCCAGCCTCTGTATGAAAGGAATGAAGCCTTCGGGGGGGGGGACACTGTCGTCATCAGTGAAGCGCAGTGCATGATATACGGGCCATTAGGTACGTGTATGGAAGCTCAACTTTGGATTAGGAGTCCTCACTTCTGGCCTTCCTTCCGAATCTACCACGGGCCTACCTTGGGAGTCTACAATGGCCTCCACTTGGCACAGGCTTTTGGTTAGTGCCCGCAACCCGTTCTGGATCCCGACTACTATCGCAGGGAGAAGGGAGATTGACTTCCCCTGTGCTAGCTAGACCACCGAGTACACCACATCGGCAATGATTACTTCGTGCGGCAGCGTTGGCACCATACAACGCTTCAGCCACAGCATGAGGAAACCCACCAAAAGAGCCGATCGGAGATAGGAATCCGGGCCTGGTGGTGAAAACTCTAAAAAACCATGTCAGGTTTGAAAGTGTCCTCATTTGACTTGGTGGTGTAGAAGCTTGTGGAGGCATTGATCCTCTCGGCGATTTCTTCATCGGTGCAAGGGGCCAGACTAGTCACTGGGGTAGATTTTTTCTTTATGTCGGTGAACAGATAGCTCGCCCAGGACATCTGCTTAAGACCCTTGTTCCTCCAGGTGGATATCTACCCGCAGATGTGAAAGTGGCACAACACTTTCCAATATGTCTCGTACACCTAAGGATCCTCTTTTCTCAAGAGGTGAAGCTCCTCAGAGGTCGAGATGTACTCTTCATAAGGGGCATCTCCCTTACTAGCCCAAAAACTTCATACAGCTCATGTAGAGCGAGCCCCATTTCTCCGACTGGGGTAAAAAATGTTCCCGTCAGGGGATTATAATGCTCCAAAATGCCATAAAAGTTATGGAAGCTCTGCGGGAGGCCATACTACATGGCCCTAACCGAATGGTATAATCTCACTTGCGTCTGCAAATCCCTGAGCTCAGTGAGAAACAAATCCAACCATCCTACTCCACCATGATTTGTCGGTAGAGTGGACCCACCGGGTGGATGAAAGTCAGCAGGAAAATCACCTCTCACCTTCAGAAATTGATTGATGAAGTTGGAGGCCTGCTGAGGGGTTTTCCCTTTTGGATACTCAGTCCTGACTAACCCGGAAACAAATCGAACACATCTTTCCCGTAGCCAACAGGGTATGCTTCTTTGGCACCCGATTTGTCGAGGGACACACTGGAGACAAACCTGAAAAGATCCCACTCCATTGCGCGGTGTACCAACATGTGGTGAAAATGGGACAAGGGGTACATCCTCTCCACGTTGGAAAGGAAAAAACCTCCTGTCTCCTATCTGGCGGAGACACTTATAATCTCTGTCACACAAGATCCTATCTTCCTCAGTGATGCGTCACAAAAGAAGAAGCCAGTTTTCTCAGCAGAGCGCGGGAGTCTGACTCGAATAGCCTATCAGAAATGATCTCCCGAAGGGTTAGCATATGGGCCTTGCTGATCCTATCCTTGCGCTCTTTGACTTACTAGTAGTCACAGGAGCAGTCCTCTGGAGCACAAAGGTCAAATTCGGGTCAACGCCACCTATGTGCCCAAAGTGGCACTTCTTAGACAACAGGCTAGAAGAATATCATACTGCAAAGAGAGTAACACATAGTCAGAAATCTAAAAGAAAATGGCTAGGTGTTTGAAACTCAAATGCAGAGGAATGAATCCAGAAGCAGAAATCAGCAAAATCCGCGTCTAAACTCAAAAGACACGAGGCTCACATGAAGCCTGAGTTTTAAAATCCACAAACTTAGAAAAATTTCTATGTGTTGAACTCAGACGCGAGACTTAGGGAAGCCTGCGTCCGGCCTTAAAGACGCGATGATCACATGAAATCCGCATCTGAACCTTCCTAACTTAGAGAAATTCTGAATATTAGGGTCAAAACGCAAGCTCAACAAAGCCCGCGTTCAACAAACAGATACAAACCCAAGCTAATGAAGTGAAGATGCGGAAGTCGTCAAACCTGCGTCTTGCCTACCAGCACAAGAGCCGTGTCTGAAAATCAAACACGGTATGAGCCTCGCGTTGGAGGTTCACATTCAAAAGAGACTTAAGTTAAGAAAACTCTTTAAGCCCCTTTAATGGTGGAACCAGTCAAGGTGATTTTATTACCTGAAATGGGGGCCTCCTGCGTAGAAGGACCGGCCATTTGAGCTTCTGGAGCGACAGCACTCGACAACGAGGCAACATGTTTTGTCTTTGGTGCCATTTCAACTTTGAGATCGGTGTAAAGGACGAAGGAAAGTGGAAAAAGCGTTAAGCTTTTCTTGATTCTCGACACGGGCTCAATGGAGAAGAAGAAGGGAATGATAATCCTTGAAAGATAGTTGTCTTTTTATAAGCACAGTGATCCGCAAAGATACGCAGTGCAGGTCTCGAGGCTCAATCTGCGCCCGACGCATGGCACGCGTCTTGAACGGACGCGAATTTCGTGCATTAAGAAAAAGACGTCCCCTCAACTCCACCAGACACGTGGCAACGCGCCCTCAACTTCACCAGAAGCGGGTCTCGCGTTTAATAAAGGTGCGTCCCTCCGAAGGTCGCGTCTCTTCAGCAAAGTAAGAGCTGCATCTATTTAATAGAGTGATAGATGCGTCTTCACTTCAAAGACCGCGTCACTTCAAAGGTCGCTTCTCTTCAGCAAAGTAAGAGACGCGGCTCCGCTTCGAATGAGACTGCATCTCTGAAGCAATATGACCTTTGCGTCTACAAGACTGACATTCAGTCTTCGCTTCTGCAATCAGTTCAACAGTATACTGGCACAAATAGACGACTGTTTACCCCCAGTTTAATAGTACACTAACACCAGCTCAGGGCACCGAGGAAGTCTGGACTGCGTATCTAGACACTCACCACGATTATTTCTGGCGGCTTCAAAGGGTTTTATAGTACACTCACGAAGACCACGTTCCAGACATGATCAAGCTCAGAGTATCTCAAATGATTATCAGTCCAATCATGAGAAGTATAAATTCAACCAAAATTTAAAGTATTTCGAAATCTGTCCTAATCAACCGCGGAATGTCAAAACTTTGGAGGAGGTTCTATAGACTGTCCAAAAATCACCGAGGATAAGTCATCAGAAACAGAGTCCGAACTCCAGACGCAAGGCTAATCAAAGCCACTAGTGCAGTCCCAAGACGCAGAGCCTGAAGGCCGCGTCTCAGCATCACTGCAGTACCAAGACGCAGAGGTTAAAAGCCTGTCTCAGCATCACTGTAGTACCAAGACATGAGGGTCGAAGCCCGCGCCTCTACTATACCGCAATGACCAAGGCGCAGGGCCCGAAGCCCGCATTTCACATAAACCTTGACGCAGAACTTGAAGCTCACATTTCAACTAAATGCGAAGCTCAAGCGTTACCTCAACGCTAAACGCGAGGCTCGAAGCCCGCATTTCAAATACAAAGGAGCTCTGCGTCTCCTTTATAGCTGCCTTCATTACTGGGTCAATTACTACCCACGTAATGAGGGAGTTAACCCCTATTATGAAGGATTTCTAGGGACAGTTTTACCCCCTGAAACCCCTATACATAGCTCAGTTTGCTACTAAAGATGGGGTTTTTTTTGGGTAGAGAATTCTTGGTCGATGGAGAGAATCTCGTTCAAAACTTCTAGCTGAGAAATACTTGAGTTCAGCTCTTCTAACAACTTGCTGAGTACAAGTTTGTTTTTGCCTCAAATCTCTTTTAAGATTTTATTGGATAGGAGCTGTGCTACTCCGTCCATAGCCCGAAGAGAAGATTCCCAAAAGACTGTGATGCTCACCGGTCAGTGAAAAATAAGATTCACTTTCCATCGCCACATCAAGAACCTAGCATTACACAAAGAGAAGATTTGAGCTTGAATATCTTCTCTCTCTTGTAATCGAAATTTTTGAGATTATTGTAATCTTTTATTGATCCAATGAAATTTTACATAAACTCCCTCAAATTTTCTCTGATAAACAATTAGTTTCCAATAATCATTCTCATCTTACTCATAAATGGATGTATGTATGTAGGGACGATAGGACACAAACCAAAACATATAAGTTGGCCGAATAATAATAATACAATAATCTAATTTCAATTGTTAGTTCTATATTGATTCCATGTTATATATTATTCATATACTGTATCACAATTACACGGATGCACCCGGATGTTTGACATGACTATCCCTGTATCACATTACATACCTGACATGGTGGAACAGAGTGTGAAGCTAAGTGCCACATGAAGAAAAGGCCACATTACACACGTGGTGGAGACTACCTGTTGAACGCATGGGGGCCACCTCTAGAGTCTCACATCGCGTCCTCAATACTAGTCATTCAGGCCCAGTATATGATGCATTTAGTACCCCAACAATGATAATATCAGGAGCGTGTAATATTTGGTCACTCTCGTTCGGATAATGATGCATGTTTCTCATATTCGAATGAGTTTTGTTGGAGTTCAGGCACCCCAGTATGGACTGCCAGTGGTATGCGACACTAAAAAGGAATAATTAAAATAACAAATAATACTAATTATTACTATTGTATAAGTAAAATTCATTGCTCGCCACTTGCATAATACCATGTCTACGTTTGCTGTATTAAATTTTTGACTTTAGGTTTTCGTTGCTTGTAATATCATGACTGAGCTCACGTCACTATGATTATGTACACGTGTGATTGCCTATGCATACCACTTGGCTTCATTTTACGTACTCATTGGGTTGCTTTCTGACAAAACTGGACCTGCATGTCCATATCCTAGAGTGCACAACGAAAGCGTAGTGGACCCATCCGTAGAAGAGACCAGACTTTTCTTGCAGACAAAGTGAACCAGCCGTAGTTGCTTCCCTTCCTGCTCTCTTTTGACCGGCTCGTGGTATTTGAAAAAACACCTAGAGGGGGGGTGAATAGGGTGAATGCTAATCTAATGATCTTTTTGAACTTTAATTAAATGAGTGATGCAACGATCTCTCAAAACACGATTAAGAGCCGAATACCCCTTGCGAGGTTCTGAACTCCTTCCTCCCAATTCCCTAGATATGGGTTAGAGGTGCGGAATGCAACCGTGTTGTATGAGATATGATCGAACAAGTAAAGGATGAGATGCTATGATGAAATACACACAAGCAATATAGCAAGTAAAGTGAACAAGACAAGATTGCACAAGTAGAGTTAGTTCTCAAGCAAATAATTCAAGATAATATAAGGCAAGAGAATTGAAAGCAAGAATAACGCAAAGGCAATCGCAAACAAGATGATTTGTTTCGAGGTTCGAGCACACTTGCTCTAGTCCCCGCCTTCCCCCGTGAAGGGTTTCCACTATCCACCGAGGATGCCTTTACAATTTGGTCTACCGAAGACCGAGCACCGAGCTCCACCAAGTACAAAGGACCTCTACCGAAGAGGTTGCTCCACAAGGAAAGGATTACAAGACCAAGTGATCATAACAAGATCACTACACTTTTCTCAAACTCTTTTACAAACTCTCTCACTTCAATTACAACTTCACTATAGAATGAGTATAGGATTTTTGGCTCTATGAAGTTTGTGAGAAAAACTTCAGTTGTAGAGTGATATTAGCAATCAAACAACACAACTGAAAAACTAGCTCAAAAAGAATTGAAATGAAAGCTTTAAACTCTTTTCTTTTCTCTTTTGAAAACAAAGCAAACTTGAGGATTTTTCTTGTCATATGCAAGAGAGACTTCTCCTCTATTTATAGGCTTAAAATAGGTAAAAAACATTTCTTTTTGTCTTATTTTCTCTGAAAAAGCTCCCAACAAATCTCCAAAATCTGTTAAAGCTGAAAAGAAACAGATTTTTCAAAACTGCCCAAAGAGGAAAGAGCCGTTGCCTTGTTGCAGGCTTGGCGTCGACCGGTCCGGTCGACCGCCAGCCCTGCTGGAAAGAGCCGTTGGCTCTCGGTCGACCCGGTCCGGTCGACCGACCCAAAAGGAGGAAACACAGTTTCCTTCTTCCGGTCGACCGGTCCGGTCCGACCGCTATCCCGAGAGCAATCTGCTCTCCGTCGGTCGACCGGTCCGGTCGACCGACGGACATGCACAACAGTGCATGTCCAGACACATCGCCGTCGACCGGGCCGGTCGACCGATGTTGCCTGAAACTGAAAAACTTGGCTGTTTTGAGTTAGAAAAATTTTGATAAATATTTTAAAAATACATATAGCTAAGTATTATGCAGAAAATAGTTTATACCATGTTTTAACAAGTTTTTCAGGATATAAAGCTTTGGTACATGTATATATAAACTAAGGCATAAAACTTAGAAATAACCATTTTCAAAACATAGGAAATACATGAACAAGTGTGTGTGCAAATCCTAGAGCCAAATTTCTTATATTCAAACTTTAACATTCTAACTTACAAACTTCTAAAAAAACTTCAAGGCAATGCTTCAAGATGGGCTATCTTCACTTGATCTTCAATTTTGCATCTGAGCCCATTGGAGTTGACTTGAGTCCAAAACCTTGTATTTGTGAGAGAAGACTTCTAGTATGAATAGAAATCTGAAAACACTTAAACAACAAATGTTATTAGTACAAATAACTAATATGTTTTGTAATCATCAAATAACACTAAACAAGGTGATTGTAACCTTGGGCCAACAATCTCCCCCTTTTTGATGATGACAAAACATATAAGTTATTGAAGCAAATAAAGGAGGGAAAGCTTGGAAAGCTCCCCCTCAAACAATGCTATGTATTATCATGAATATGAAAAGCTATGTAAGCATACATAAAGCATTTAACAACACAATAGTTTTTTGTCCAAAAACTTAAATAAACACAAACTTCCTTTTTCTTCATGAAATGAAACTCAAATAGTATCAAACTTAAAAAAGGTTAAACTTAAACACTTATTTTCCAAATATCAACAAACTTATTCTCCCCTTTTTGTCATACATCAAAAGGGTTTAAACAAAACAATTGAAAAACAATTTTTAATTTAAGAATCCATAATACAAACATTCAACTCACCACAAATAATGAAAATCTAGCATAGTTTAAAGGTTTAGTAAAAATATCGGCAAGTTGAAAATCGGTAGAAACATAATCAATATCAATATCACCTTTCTCATAATGATCTCTAAGAAAGTGAATACCTAATGTCAATGTGTTTGGTTTTACTATGTGATTTGCATTCTTTGTCATGTGAATAGTACTAGTATTATCACCAAAATATTTTAACATGATCAAAGTGTAAATCATAGTCAAGGAGAGTATGTTTCATCCAAAGAACTTGTGCACAACAAGCTCCGGCTGCAACATACTCCGCCTCGGCGGTTGATAGGGCTACCGAATTTGCTTTTTGGAAGACCAAGATACAAGACAATTACCTAAGAATTGACATGTTCTACTTGTGCTCTTCCTATCTACCCTACAACCCGCATAGTCGGCATCCGAAAAACTAGTCATAGAAAATTGGCCGTTTTCGGATACCACAAACTCATTTCAATAGTGCCCTTAAGGTATCTAATTATGCGTTTTACCGCAATTATGTGAGATTCTTTAGGACAAGATTGAAAACGTGCACAAAGACAAACGGAAAACCTAATATCGGCCTACTAGCCGTCAAATAAAGCAAGCTACCAATCATGCTACGATATATTTAATGTCTACACTTTTACCTTGTTCATCCTTGTCAAGCTTTATAATTGTTGCCATGGGAGTTTTTGCTTACTTTTGATCCTTCAAGCCCAAACCTTTTGATTAGTTCCTTTGTGTACTTGGCTTGATTGATGAAGATCCCATCCTTCTTTGCTTGATTTGGAGTCCAAGGAATAGTTGAGTTCCCCATCATAGACATTTCGAATTCATCCTTCATGCAGGATTCAAAAGCTTTGCAAAGAGATTCATTAGTAGAACCAAAATAATATCATCCACATAAATTTGCACAATAAGAATATCCTTTTCTACATGTTTTGTAAACAAGGTTGTATCAATTTTACCTTTCTTAAAACCATTTGAAGTCAAAAATGAAGAATCTTTCATACCAAGCCCTAGGGGCTTGTTTTAAACCATAAAGAGCTTTATCTAATTTAAAAACAAAATCCGGATGTGTAGGATCAACACCCAGGGGGTGTTCAACATGCACCTCCTTCAATAAATCCATTTAGAAAAACACTTTTAATATCCATTTGAAATAATTGAAATCTTTATATGAGGCAAATGCTAGTGTCATCCGTATGGCTTCAAGCCGTGCTACGGGTGCAAAGGTTTCTTCAAAATCGATTCCTTCGATTTGAGTGTAACCTTGGGCAACTAACCTAGCCTTGTTTCTAACTACATTACCCGATTCATCCAACTTGTTCTTAAAGATCCACTTAGTACAATTGTGGTCTATCGTGGGGCCTAGGAACAAGGTGCCAAACTTGGTTGCGCTCAAATGATTGAGCTCCTCTTGCATGGCTAGCAACCAATATGAATCGCCTGGCTTCGAGACATTTTTGGTTCAATATGAGAAATGAATGCATAGTTACCATAATAGTCATGAAGTCTAGAGCGAGTGGTTACCCTTTTGATACTTCACCTATGACGAGGTCCTTGGGATGATGCGGATTGTATCTCCAATCCTTTGGTAGTGGTTGAGTAGGCTCCACCTCATGTGTTGATTTCATTCCCTTGTGCCTCTTCCACTTTAGCTTTGCTTCCTTCATCATCCTTTGGTTGTGTCTCCCATAGTAGAAGCCTCCTCAAGGTCACTTTCTCAATGCCTTCATCCAATGCATCTATTTCTACAACATTCTTAACAAACTTGTTAGATTCCTCAAACTTAACATGAATAGACTCTTCAATAGTCAATGATGATCTAATGAAAACTCTATAAGCCTTACTAGTATTTGAGTAACCTACAAAAATAGCCCTCATAAGATTTAGGATCAAATTTTCCTAAATTATCTTTTGTATTTAAAACAAAACATTTGCATCCAAAAACTTTAAATAGGAAACATTAGGTTTTCTAGAAAAATACATTTCAAA
>JAVJIF010026159.1:15000-27247 GCA_038442645.1 Agave tequilana | reverse complement strand
GGCTCGAACGTATATCAGGAAAGGTTTTCCTGACACCCGAGCTGCAAGGACTAGAGGATGCGTGAGGTATCGCTTGATTTCCTTGAACGCTTGTTGGCAAGCGTCGTCCCAGATGAATGAGACACCCTTTTTTCATCAATTTGGTGAAAGGTTGGCATTGTCCTGAGAGATTCGAGATAAACCTTTGGATGTAGGCTAGTCGCCTTTGCAATCCTTTAGTTCTCTAAGGTTCCTTGGAGGTTGCATCTCCTGGATGGCGCAGACTTTCTCTGGGTCAAGGTGGATTCCTTTGGATGTCACTACAATTCTGAGGAACTTGCCACTGGCTGCCCCTAGGAAAGACTTGGCAGGGTTCATCTTTAATTGATGCCTCCACATGATATCGAATATTGTCTTCAGATCTGCTATGTGATCACCTTTGGCACGACTTTTCACTGCAATATCGTCTACGTAGAATTCCACTATTTTTGCGCGTATGCTCGCAAAAGATTGCATTCATAGCTCTCTGATATGTCGCCCCGCATTCTTCAATCCGAAGGACATCACAGTATAAAAATACACCCCTAGTGGTGTTCTGAAGGATGTATGCTTTTCATCATCAGGGTACATCTTAATTTGATTGTATTCAGAGAATCCATCCATAAAAGACATCCGTTCAAACCCACACGTGTTATCGATCATGCATCCATAATTAGAAGGGAGAACTCATCTTTAAGATAAGCTTCATTTAGTTCACAAAAATCAATGCAAACCCAGATCTTCCCATTCTTCTTGGTGACGAGGACGATATTAGTAACCCAGTCAGGGTGTTATTCTTCCATAATGAAATTAGAGTCTATAAGCTTCTTGACTTCCGATTGAATTGCTTCCATAATCTTTGGGCGAAATTGTCGTTGTTGTTGCTTGCTGGGCTTTGCATATGAATTAATGTTGAGGCGATGCATAGCCACATGACGATTAAGCCCAGGCATATCCTCGTAGTTTCAAGCGAAAACCTCTATATACTCTCGCACGAGACATATTAGATATTCTTTCTCGGGAGATGATAAGCTTTCGCTTATAAAGATAGGTTTAGGGTTAGTCTCATCTCCCAGATTAATCTAGGTTATCTTATCCTCTGTGGGTTGTTCACATCGTTCAAAGCGAATATCCAGAGAGTGTTCAGGTGTTTGATCTAGGGATCTATATCTGATTGGATCATTTCCTCATCTCCATCTTCTGGATGGCTTGTTGAAACCATGTTCACCGAAAGGTCTTTGAAGATGTCGCTAACACTGACATCTGACTCCCACAATGACTCTTCCAAAAAGGATCAATTTTTGACCTTTGCGTCTTGCTGGGACCTCCAAGAAGGTTTCTTGCACATCACTGACTTCATAGAAGATGAGCTCTCCCCTTTCTTCTATTTACCCTTGGACTTCTTGGAAGGAGTCTCGGTCTTCGGCTTTTTCTTTTTGTCCTCAAGCAATTGCGAAAGTAATTGCTTAAGAGTGTCGATAGATTCTTTTTGAGCATGAATCATATTGAATTGATCCCTCTGAACCTAGGCTTTCTGTTCAAAGCGCCTGGCCATTTCTTCAGGAGTCCCCGCCATGCACGCGAAGGCTTCTTTCTCTATGGAAGAGTTTAAGGCCTGTGATTCCGCAATGGCAGAGTGTTCTTAGCTTATTTCAATGCCCCGAGATAGGGCACTGTAGTCCACTGGGGCTATTGTATCAGTCTGAGTACGGGTATACTGGTATACTCCTTCCGGCTCAGTGTCAGACTCGTCAGAGCTGGCATCGGCTGCTTTCCCTTAGTCTTGTTTGGCGTAGTGCTTGGACCCACCATGTTTGCAGTGACTTTAGGGTATTCTGTGTCAGAAAAAAAATTCTCTTCCTGTGGGAATGACGCCTCTTGGCTGAGCGGAAGGCTGGTGCTACTAATAACTGGTTGAACTCTGACTGTTTGCTTATATGTGAGCTGCAGTGGCATTCAGAGAGCACCGCTGTGATGAGTCGTTCACAACAGCATTGTGGAGTGATTTGATGAACACTCCTCTTCTTTGTCAAGTACCCCCTTAGATCCGTTGCAGGAGGATCGAAGAGACCATCTCGAATCTCTGAGGATGAGGACTTCCCGGTTCAGTCCTGACCTTGGCCGTCAGAGAATGAACATGAGTCTTGTGCCGTAACTCTGGAACGCAGGTTTCAGGATGTAGGGCTCACATTTTGTGTGGGAGACGCAAGGCTTATTCTCTATGGAAGAGACGCGGCCCTCGCGCTTTAAGACGCAGGTCTCGCGTCTTGGAGAAGTGACACGAACCTCGCGTTTTGGCACAAAAATGCGGGTCTCATGTCCTTGAGAAGAGATGCAGACCTCGCGTCTATGAGGTGAAGCTTCAAAAACGCGAACTTCATGAGCTCCGCATTTTGGTATAGAGACGCGTGTTTCGTTTCTTTGAGAAAAGACGTGAACCTCGCATTGCTGAACATCACGTCTCTGAGGTGAAACTTAAGAAATGCAGACTTCATGAGCTCCGCGTTTTGATATAGAGACGTGGGTTTCGCGAGTTTGGTGCTACTCAGAAGAAACGTGGCCATGAGCCCCGCGTTCTGCATCTGCTGAACAGATGGCTTTTTGAGCTTCTTTCATCTGTTGTCGACGTGCGCGACGTCTTTGTTGACGTTCAACATTCTGTTTACGCTTCACGGGTTGTTGGAAACCCCGGTAACCTGGAGTCAAGGAATCTGGAAGGGAGAGGCATAACGATATTGCCTTCATCATCGTTGGCCTCACGGATCTCATGGGAGACGTTAACGCGGGCCATGAGGGCTATTCTTGGAGAAGTCTCCGAAGAGACTTGATAGCGGATATGTGAGGAGACCCTGTGGTATTGCCGCGCCACTCTGGGGCTCTTGGAGCTAGAAGAGAGAAACTCCTCGTATTTTACCTGGTCAAATTTCACGACAAGTGACTCGACCGTCTTTCCCTGAAGTTGATGTCACCTTGCGCTACAACTTGCTCGTCAGTTGAGAAAGTAGTCCCCAACGGCGTCGCCATCTCTTATACAGGTCAAAAAATTAAAAATATTGCAAAGTTTCCTTGAATCAATGAAAAATTATAATAACTCAAAATTTTCAATTACAAGAGAGAGGAGATATTCAAGCTCAAATTTCTTTTTGTTTAATGCCGGGTCCTTCGCGTAGCGGTGGAAAGTGAGTCTTATTTTTCGTTGACCGGGTGAACGTCAATATTCTCTAGAACTTTTCTCCTTAGATTACTGATGGAGTAGCATAGCTCCTATGAAACGAAATCTCAAAGAGATTTTAGGCAAAACTTGAACTCATCAAGTTTGTGTAGAAGAGTTAAACTCTTTGTAATGCTAATATTCCTCAACTGAGAAAAATTCAACCCTTTTCAATAGCAGCTTTAGCTATTTATAGGGGGTTATAGGGGTAAGATTGTCCCTTAGAATTATGAGGTTTAACTCCCCTCATTACGTAGGCAGTAATTGACCTAGTAATGGGGGCAGTTACAATTAAGACGTAGGTCTCATTTGTAGTTGAAATGCGGGTTTGAACTCTGCGTTTAGCTATTGAGGTAACGTTGGACGCGGACCTCGAGCTTCGCATTTAGGCACTGAGACGCGGGCTTCGAGCCTCGTGTTTTTGGCGCTAGAGCGGTACTGAGACGCGGGCTTTGAACTCTATGTTTTCTCATTGACGTGATATTGGATGTGGACCTCGAGCTTCGCATCTGAGACCCGGGCTTTAAGCCTCGCGTTTGGGCACTAAAGTAGTACTGAGACGTGGGGTTCGAGCCCTGAGTCTTGACACTGCAATGATGCTGAGACGCGGGCTTCGAGCCCTGCGTCTCGGCTCTGCATGAATAGCTTTGATCAGCCTTGCGTCTAAAATATGGACTCTGCATTTGACGACTTGTTTTCAGTGATCTTTAAATAGTCTACAACGATTGATATGAAAACTCCAAGATTCTCGTCCTTAAAACCAAATCTAAGCTATCTAAACCAAGGTAACGTTCCAAGATAATAGTTTCATTTATTGAAATTCTTGTGATCTGAATATCATCCAAAGATCCATAACCTCAAATTCAAATCCATGACTATCATATTCAATATATAGAAGTAACTGATCAGTAATTAATCCAATCATATTTTTAAATTAAGTCCTCCATCTTGCCTTGATTCCCTAGTAGACATGTATCCTAATAGTTCCAACCAAGTTCAAATCTCTAAAATTTTCATTCAACACACCCTAATTCTTCACTGTTCCTTCTCAATTATTCCTCTTCACCCAAATGATCAGGTCAAATCCTCAATAATCTATCATTACTAAACCTGAATAATAACAATCAAACTAGATGTGATCAGGCGGGACAAAGTAGTTGTGATGACTATATGAATACACGGACAGATGGATGGAATAATCACATCAGGGTGATGGTTCAAGGATTTTTGGGGATCAATTTGTACGAGTACGGAGTCAGAGGAGAAAGTTAAGTGACTATTCACTCAGATAATTTCATGGATGATTATCATATATGTGGGCTTGATGGTATATGTGTGTTGTATAACCTTGCTAACCTGCTCTGATACCAACAAAATCATGTCACGTTCCACTTTCCAAAATACAGTGTACGAGTATGTGACAATGGCCAGCAGATACTAACAAAAAGTGAAATCTCTTCCATGAATATCCTAAGCTGTCAATTACGAGCAAGATAACACACATATATGCATATACAATCAAGCGCAGAGATAAAAACACAAATATGAAATGTTGAATCATTAATAATATCATCCACTATATCTGAATAAAACAAGTCAAGAAAGGGAAACTAAACTCACAGGAGGACGATTGAATCATAATGTGTTCTACGATCATCTCTCACATACTGATTCTCTGGTCTAGATGCTGAAAAATAATATAAGTCCGTCAGAACCGGACTAGCAAGCGTACACAAAAGGTAAAGAACAATAGAAACATGAAAGTGTATCAAGAGTACAAATAGAGCATCAGAATAAAAAAAAACATGTTTGACAATATCAAGAACTGTGAGTAATAAGAAATAAACAGAATAATAGATCATGTACAGTAAGTCTGTGTATACATGTCATAACATAGATATAATGAATATAAGATATCTGGACAAGTAAAAAGTAGTGTAATATAATCATAAGATCACAAGAACATAAGACCATAAGTTATAATCACATGGAAAGTTCAAGAATATCATGTAATAAAGATAATGCATATCACAGGAGTCTCAGGTGTCAGTATCACGAAAATACATGTAAGGCACTATATCACGAGTAGAAACAGTACGAGATGAGTTAGATTGCTAAAGACGATAAAGGATATGATGCAAGTGCTTATGAATAGCATTTTATTAACCCTATACTAATACAACCATTCTGTGCCCCATCCCATAGGATAACTACATATCAAATAAGTAATGCGTTAGTGGATCTTGATAGCAGGAAGAAAAAGTTCATTGTACTCAGGTGTCATGTAACATGTAATACTAAGTGCGCACATAAATCATAAGATCAAAAGAACACAAGATCACATGTGGCAAGACCCTCGGAGGAGCCGCCCTTTCAAGCACACCTCCCTGATCCCTGTTACCCGTCTCCTCAAGTAACGCCAGCTTAGTTAATTTCATTAATCAATACAAGTGCAAGACAATGGGTGATTCAGTGAGATATGATCACAAATCGATATCAAGAATACAGTGTATATCATGATCACAAGATAGTATTAACGGTGACAATATCAAGAGATGAATATAGAGTTGTGCAAGTAGTGTCAGTATCTTCAAATACGTAATTTAATGGTTATAGTATCTGATCATGATTGTATGTATCATAACCCAATAAAATATCCACAAATATTGTCTCAAAATATAACGATCGATTTCTTCGATTAATTTTCAATAATATCAGAATCACAATATCATCCGATTTACTGTCTTTAACTATCAATCATATTCTCAATAATTATCCAAAAATCCCAAATGATCAGGAATATCATAATATTCATTTTATTATCATACATTTATCCTGAAGATTCCAGATCATAAATCTTAGTCATGATCAGTATTAATTTTCGTGTCAATAAATCAGTCTATCATATACAAGCAATAATGTCAATTTAAGTTTAGTTGTGCACATGAACAGTAACAAGATACAAAATAATATGCAAGATAAAGTAACACAATAACGAGGTGAAATCGGCAATAATATTAAGAATATAATAATTAAAGGTTATAATCGAAATAAAGAAGGTATAACATAATCACGGGACAATACAAATAACCAAGAATATGACATAGAGAGATAACAATCAAAGGATAATATCGTAATCAATATAAAAGTCAAAGAGAAGAGAAGCGTGTACACTTGCTTCTTGTCACGGGGTCTGATTGTCCCTTGTCAACAACTGGTACCGGGTCAAATTTGCGGCTAGAAAATCAAACAATTCACATCAGTCTAGATTTTCTAAGTCTCCGAGGTATGTATTTTATTTATTTTGGAGTGGTATCGACCTTATTTGGGTTCATTTATTTTGAATATTTTATTCAGTGTTACTACTAATTATTTTAGAAGTTATTTAAATACTGGTCATTTATATGTTAATTTATAATTTTAAATAGTTATACGGATTCTAGTTACTAATTTATATCTAATAATTATTTAACATTGTCGCTAGTTCCAAAATTATCTATTCATATTAATATCCATATAGTTAATACTCTTATAATTTTTAAAATACTAATTATTTACTGTTTATTAAATAGTAGTTAATTGATCTTGCGATGTGCAAGTATGGAATATATCAACTTGGTTATCACACTAGTGTGGTAGATTAATTAAATTTAAAATATTGGGAAATGATATTTAGAGCTGAAATGGGCTTAGTCTGACTACCAGGATGATCAAATTGGTAACTATATCGTATCGAGCATCAATATGTACACATGTACAACCGGAACCGGGGGTTACAATCATCGTCTTCAATGCTTGTCGTCCTCGTCTTCAATGCTCGCCCTTAGCAGCTCTTGCATCATCATCCTTGACTTCGAGGTCTTTGGCGAAATAGGATTTGAAGAAAGAGACCTAAGGGGTTTGCAATGAGTGAGAGAGAGATCTGAGGGGAGAGCAAGGTTTTGGACAGGGGGGACATGATCGATGAAAGAGAGAGTACTAAGGGGAAAGAAATGGTTTAGATTGACGAGCAAAAAAAAATGAACGGTAGATGAGTGTGTTTTCTTTGGTGGAGATTGATAAGGTGGATATGGTGTTCAGCAGGAAAATTTATTGTTTCCATATTATCTTGGTTTTTGAAAGAACCGACGTGAAATAGATGTTTCACGTCGGTTCTTCCTAGAACCAACGTGAAATGTACTTCATTAATTTTGAAAATGCCACTTATCTCGAATATGGTTGTTTTATTTACAAAATTGCCATCGCATTTTTTTCATGTCTTTTTCTTTGTGAACCGATGTGTGACATGACCAAAATTTGTACAAGTGTTGGTTTTAACATCGGTTCTAATTAAACCGATGTTAAATCTTAATAAATGACGCCAGTTTTTAAAAAATCGATGTCTTAAGTATTGAACTTATTTACAAAATTGCCGTTGAATATTTTTCATGCTGTTTTAATGAAAACAACGTGAAACTGGTGATGTTTAATCTATATATTGTAGTAGTGGCACCATTAAGGCTAACGCATATGGTCCTCAGTATGCTGAAGCTCCAATCAAAGACATGCCTGGAGACTTTCTTGGAATGGAACCTGCAACAAAGAGTGTACAACACTCAGGATACACGAGAAAATCAATAGAATGCAATCAATTCGGGCAGCTGAGAGAATTACAATCAGCAGATGTGGAGATATTAATAAGGAAGCAACCAAGGAGGATGATGAAGATAGTGAGGGTGTTGAGCTTTGCCATGAGCATTTTAGCCATTTGGCTTGTAGATATGTATAGAGTTAGTAAATGAAAAATGAAATGAGGCGTCTAATTATAGTAAACGAGAGGAGTACTTAATTTAATATAGAACCAACTTGCTTAATGACACAAGTAGTTCAAAGCCACATCTCACCATTTCTTCTGTTAGAGAAGTCAATCATTCACACTATATAAACAAAAGTTGCAGTTTACTAGGCTTTTGGTTGACAAATTGGTGATGGTGGACACAAGTTGCCTAGAGAGCAGGATTGAATTGACTTGAAAATTCAAAAGTCCTTTGATAATATTACCAACTCGTGAAGTAGATGCTCACCACATCTGCTTCAGTCAACGCTCTCAGCAGAGGGGAATATCATCAACCAACACCACTGCTAAACCTCGCTCGCTGACCCATTTTGTCACCCAATCCGCACAGATATTTCCTTCGCAATAAGTGTGAGAGATTTTAAATACCTCTAATGTAGTGAGCAACCATCTAGCATCCTCTACGAGAACTGAATTAGCTTGTGAATGTTAGGATTTTGCCTTGTTTTCAAGAGGAGATGATAATCCAAGAAAATCTAATTGAGTTGGAGAAGACGATGACTTGAAGAAGAAGAAGCAAATCAAGGTGGAGCAGTTTCTTTTTCAGGCACTTACGAGTTTTCTTTTATGGAAGAGTACAAATAATATTCAAATATATTCAATGAAGATTTGTCTCTAAGGATTGAAAGAAAGTTTTACGATAAAGTTCGAGGTCGAGAAGTTTAATGGCAAAGAAAACTTTGGTTTATGACAAAAGAGGGTGAAGGCGATGCAGGTACGTGAAAAGAGGATTGAGAGGAGATGGATCTAAAGGCGGCAAGCACGATATAACTATGTCTCACAGACGAGATTATGTACAATGTGATGGATGGAGAAACAGTTACGAGATTATGGTCAAGGTTAGAGATGCTATATATTAAATAACCTCTCCAACAAGCTGTATCTCAAGAAATAACTATATGTGCTAGGCATGAAGGAATAAACAATGGTGTTGGAGTATCTAAACTTCTTCAACAAGGTCATGGGTGAGTTTCTAGCTATTGATGTCAAGGTCGACGAGGAGGACAAGGCATTGATACTTCTCAGTTTATTTTCATAGTTATACGATCATATCGTCACCACCATGCTCTACAGTAAGAAAACTCTCATCTTGGAGGAGGTCACGTCAACTCTCTTATCTAATGCGATCAGGAAAATGCCAAATCAAGAGGAGCAGGAAAGATCGAGTTTGATGGTCACAGAAAGGAAAGGAAAAGGAGACAATCACGTATTTATGTACAGTGTGTTATGTAAGTACATATGTATTTATATATGTAAGCACGTATTTATGTACACGTATAATTATGCAGGTGTTGTGTATGTTTGTACATGAATTAATATAGGCTTGAATGTGCAAAGCTTAGTTGTGCATATTCATCGAGGAATCAGAATTAATATGTCCATGCCTCTTTATCCTTTTTCTTTGGCAATGAATACATCTCCGAGCTTAATAAAGCCATGGGCTCTAAATACGAATATCGACGAAGGGTGATTAGGTTCTCTTGTCGAATAACTTTTCTAATGTTATATTTACTTTATAAAACTAACATTGCTAGTGCAGGTAACTTAGAGACAATCTGAATTTTTTCATCATTCTCAAACTTAGTTGACATTGATGTCTTGACAGGTTTGTTTTGTATTTCATTTATTATCTTTACAAAAAATTATTATGTATATTTTTCTAGTTTTGAAGTTGATTTGCAGTTGGTCTTTCATGAACCATTTTTGAAATATGTAAAGAGGTAAATTATATGTATTTATAATTAATGCGTTATATTTTCTTTTTTAAATGTATTTTTGCTACTGTAGATCACTTTATGACAATTTAAACTTTTCAGTGTTCTCAAACTTGTTCTCAAGAATAGAAAGTTAACATTGATGTCCTGATAGGTTTGTTTCTTTATTTATATTTATTATCATTACAAAATATTATTATGTATATATTTCTAGTTTTTTTAAGGTTCGTGTGCGGTTGGTTCCTCGTTAAACATTTACAAAACATGCACTTGAGGTTAGGCATGTGTTATTTATTATAATTTGTTATACTTTCTTTTTTAAAATTAAATTTTGCTAGTTTAGGTCACATGGAGACAATTCATACTTTTTCATCATTCTCAAGCTTGGAGTCAAAACTAGAAAGTTGACATTGATGTCTTTACAGGTTGTTTCATTGTTTTTATTTGTAATCATTACTAAACATTATTATGTATATTTTCTTTATTTTTGAAGGTTGGTGCGTGGTTGGTTCTCGTGAAGTATATGCGAAACATCTACAAGAGGTAGTTATATGTTATTTATTATTAATATGTTTTATATTAAATTTTTACCGCATATTCTCATTTATAGTTATATGTTTATTTATTTTCAGTTGAAGTTTGCAAAATAAAGCTACGCCCCTTCATCGATAAGACAATCGAGATATGTCTACTAGAATCATATAAGTTTTTTTTTTAAAATTTTAAACTCTAAGCTCATTCTTTTCCTTCTTCAAAATCTAGCTAGAATACATGCATGTATGCTATGTATGGATATGTATGTCTGTATACATATATGTACGTTTGTATGCGTATATATGTGAGTGCTTGTCTTTACATGTATGTATGTATTTTTGCACATACATCGTGTTTATAACTGTGTATTTATCCATGTATATGAAGATGTATGTGTATATATGTGTGTATGTAGTATGTAACTATATATGTGAATATATATGTGGATGTGCCAACATATGAGTGTATGTCTGTATATGTGCAAGTGTCTATATGTGTGTGTACATATGAATATATGTGTACGTGTATATCCATGCATGCATCTATATATGTGATTATATTTATATGTGTATGTATCTGTATATGTGAATATGTGTATATCATTATATTTTTGTATGTATATTTATATATAAATATGTGTATATGTCTGAATCTATGCATGCATGCAACTTTATATGTAAATATACATGTGAAATATTTCTATATATGTGGGTATATGTTAAGGTGTCAATATATGTTGATGTTTATATAATTGTGAATATATATATATATATATATATATATATATATATATATATATATATATATATATATATATATATATATATATATATATATATATATATATATGTGCATACGTCCTTGTGCGTTTTTATTTGCATGGATGTGTTATGTAAGTACATATGTATTTATATATGTAAGCACGTATTTATGTACACGCATAATTATGCAGGTACTGTGCATGTTTGTACATGAATTAATATAGGCTTGAATGTGCAAAACTTAGTTGTGCATGTTTATCGAGGAATCAGAATTAATATCTCCATGCCTCTTTATCCTTTTTTTTGGCAATGAATACATCTCTGAGTTTAATAAAGCCATGGGCTCTAAATGCGAACATCGACAAAGGGTGATTAGGCTCTTTTGTCGAACAACTTTTCTAAGGTTATGTTTTCTTTATAAAATTAACTTTGCTAGTGCAGGTAACTTTGAGACAATCCAAATTTTTTCATCATTCTCAAGCTTGGTCGACATTGATGTCTTGACAGGTTTGTTTTGTTATTTTCATTTATTATCTTTACAAAAAATTATTATGTATATTTTCTAGTTTTTTGAAGGTTGATTTGCAGTTGGTCTCTTATGAACCATTTCTGAAACATGTACAAGAGGTAAATTATATGTTATTTATAATTAATGTGTTATTTTTTCTTTTTTAAATGTATTTTTGCTACTATAGATCACTTGATGACAATTTAAACTTTTCAGTGTTCTTAAACTTGTTATCAAGAATAGAAAGTTAACATTGATGTCCTGATAGGTTTGTTTCTTTATTTATATTTATTATCATTACAAAATATTATTATGTATATATTTTTAGTTTTTTGAGGTTCGTGTGCGGTTGGTTTCTCGTTAAACATTTACGAAACATGCACTTGAGGTTAGGCATGTGTTATTTATTATTAATATGTTATACTTTCTTTTTAAAATTTAATTTTTCTAGTTCAGGTCACAATTCATACTTTTTCACCACTCTCAAGCTTGGAGTCAAAATTAGAAAGTTGACATTGATGTACTTACAGTTTGTTTCATTGTTTTTATTTGTAATCATTACTAAACATTATTATGTATATTTTTCTTTATTTTTGAAGGTTGGTGCGTGATTGGTTTCTCGTGAAGTATATGCGAAACATCTACAAGAGGTAGTTATATGTTATT
>JAVJIF010026159.1:0-10000 GCA_038442645.1 Agave tequilana | reverse complement strand
TTATGTATAGTTTTCTAGTTTTTTGAAGTTTGATGTGCAGTTGGCCTCTCATGAACCATTTCTGAAACATGTACAAGAGGTACCTTATATGTTATTTATGATTAATGTGTTATATTTTCTTTTTTAAATATTTTTGCTACTAGATCACTTGGTGACAGTTCAAACTTTTTCAATATTCTCAAAAACTTGTTGTCATGACTAGAAGGTTAACATTGATGTCCTGATAGGTTTGTTCTTTATTTTCATTTATTATCATTACAAAATATTATTATGTATATATTTCTAGTTTTTTAAGGTCGGTATGTGGTTGGTTTCTCATGAAACATTTACGAATCATGAACTTAAGATTAGTAATGTGTTATTTATTATTAATATGTTACTTTCTTATTTTAAATTTAATTTTGCTAGTTCAAGTCACTTGGAGACGATCTAATAGAAGGTTGACATTAATGTCCTTATATGTTTGTTTCATTGTTTTTATTTATTATCATTACTAAAACTATTATGTATATTTTAAAGGTTGGTGTGTGGTTGGTTTCTTGTGAAGTATATGTGAAACATCTACAAGAGGTAGCTATATGTTATTTATTATTAATATGTTTTATATTAAATTCTTACAGCATATTATCATTAATAGTTATATGTTTATTTATTTTTGGTTGAAGTTTGCAAAACAAAGCTACGCCCCTTCATCTATAAGACAATTGAGGTATGTCTACTAGAATCATGTAAGTTTTTTTTTTTTAAATTTTAAACTCTAAGCTCATTCTTTTTCCCCTTCAAAATTTAGTTAGAATGCATGCATCTATGCTATGTATGGATACGTATGTCTGTATACATATATGTACTTTTGTATGTGTATATATCTGAGTGCTTGTCTCTACATGTATGTATTTTTTGTACATACATTGTGTTTATAACTGTGTCATGTACGTGAAGATGTATGTGTATGTGTATATGTGTGTATGTAGTATGTAACTACGTATGTGAAAATATATGTGGATGTGCCGATGTATGAATGTATGTGTATGTATATGTGCAAGTGCCTATATATGTGTGTGTATATATGAATATATGTGTGCGTGCCTATCCGTGCATGCATCTATATATGTGATTATATTTATGTGCATGTATCTGTATATGTGAATATGTGTATATCTCTATATTTTTTGTATGTATATTTATATATGTGTGTGTTCTTAATCTATGTATGCATGCAACTATATATGTAAATATACATGTGAAATATTTCTACACATGTGGGTATATATGTGAAGGTGTCAATATATGTTGATGTATACATAAATGTGAATATATATATATATATATATATATATATATATATATATATATATATATATATATATATATATATATAGAGATAGACTTGTATCCTTTCAAAAGGATTTGATCCCGGATCCTTCCCACTCAAAATCAACCCTCCAACATTCGAATACAAGATCCACTCCGTTGAAGTTGATCTATACTATTTCAAGTATCTATAAACCAAAAATCAAGTGTTTTAAATACTTTTTGCCCATCCATCAAGTAGGGGAAAAAACGGACGGCCTAAATAGTGAGTTGGTTAGTTTAACGGTGTAGAACATTTGAAATCTAACAAAAATTAGTTTATAGGGGTTTTTAAATGTTTAGATCATAATGAAATGGCCGGATCGAGAATTTGTATGTCTAAAGACATAGATCTAACCAACTCACTACTTTCGGCCGTCCATTTTGCGTCGCTTGATGGATGGGCAAAAAGTATTTAAAACACTTGATTTTTGGTTTATAGATACTTGAAATAGTATAGATCAACTTCAACGGAGTGGATCTTGTATTCGAATGTTGGAGGGTTGATTTTGAGTGGGAAGGATCCGGGATCAAATCCTTTTGAAAGGATACAAGTCTATCTCTCTCTCTCTCTCTCTCTCTCTCTCTCTCTCTCTCTCTATATATATATATATATATATATATATATATATATATATAGAAATATGCATACGTCCTTGTGTGTTTTTATTTGCACAGGTGTGTTATGTAAGTACATATGTATTTATATATGTAAGAACATATTATGTACACACGTATAATTATGCATATACTGTGTATGTTTGTACATGAATTAATATAGGCATGAATGTGCAAAGCTTAGCTGTGCATGTTCATCTAGGAATCAGAATTAATATGTTCGTGCCTCTCTATCCTTTATTCTTGGCAACAAATACTTTTTGAGTTTAATGAAGCCATGGGCTTTAAATGCGAACATCGACGAAGGATGATCAGTTCTTTTGTCGAACTACTTTTCTAATATTTATTTTCTTTTTGAAAACTAATTCATATTGTTTCGAGATGTTTCTACCTTTGGGTATTTTTGGAGATTTTTTTGGAACAGTCGATCTTTTTTGATATAATTATAATATTATTATTTTTGAAATCTTTTCATTTCTTCTTTCTTTTCCTTTTCTTTTCCCCTATCAACCCACCTGCCGAACTACTCCTTTCATTACTCCCCATCCCCTCCATCTCTCCCTTTCAATCTCTCTTTCTTTTCCCTTTCCTTTTTTGTTTCCTTTCCTTTTTTTCCTTCTTTTTCTTCTTCTCTCCTTTCCCTCTCTCCCTCTTTTCTCTGGATCAGCGCCGCCGCCACCTGTCCAATGTCGTCGCCCTCCTCCGACGAGCTACAACCACCTCTACTCCAGCCTCTCGTCTCCTCCAATTCCTCCATCCACTCCACCAAGCATCACCACCAACTCCAATTTTCTTCAATCCTCTACTACCTTCAAATTAACCTCCATTTCCACCCAATTCTCTTCACCATCATCTTCAGTTCCATCTCCATCACCATAGTCTCTCTCCCCCCTTTTAATTTCATCTTCTTCTTCCCTAATTTTCACCACCAACACCTCCATCTTCAACTTCACCACCACCACTCCGCCATCATTAACACCATCACCACCCCCTCCATGCCGTCTCTCCTCCTTGGGGTGGCGGCAGCCACCCCAGGGCTGGGCGCCACCGGTGCACAGCCGGCGGCCGTGCGTGGCCAGGGGGCCTCCTGGCCCCCTATGCGTAAGCAGAGGAGGGGGCAGAGCCCCTCTCCTCTCTCTTTCTTTCTCTCTGATCCTAATTTCACTTCTCTCTCTCCCCTTGTTTCTCTCTTTCTTTCTCCCTTAGCTCTCTCACCCGTGAGCTGTTTTCCCCTCCTTTCTCTCTTCATTTCTCTCTAGCTCTTTCTCTCTCTAGATCTGTTTTTCTCTAGCTCTTTCTTTCTCTCTAGAACTCTCTCTAGCTCCCTCTCTCTTGTTCTATTCTCTCTATATATTTTAAATATAAATATGATGGCGTGCACGTGTTTTGAGACTCTGGGACTTCACGGCTTTTCAAAGATTAAGGCGAGTGTCCTCACTTCGTTTTGGGCTTTCCCGCTTCAACGGGTTGACTTGTAATTATTCCGTATTCAATTGTATTTGTATTCGTATTTTGTATTAGGCTGTGCCCTTGTATTTGTATGTGGTCGAGTGTCCAGGATTGTACATGTATTATGCTTGTGACGAATGTTTATATTAGGGTAGTTTATTTCCTGTACATATATCATGCCTGTGATGTTTATATTACTGCTTTAATACTATGCGTGGATGACCCTTGGGGCTCTACACTCAGCCTTCGGGCTCTACAATCAGCCTTCAGGCTTCACCACTCCACGACAACCGAGATATTATCACATTTATATGTATGCTAATGTGGTACTAACATTGCAAGTACCATTGTACAGACTTGGGGTTTCTGCCCACTCCGGGATAGCTACCCAATTGGTTTTAGGCTTTGCACCCTTATGGGTTTCTTGGTAGCTATCAAGAGTGCGCTTAGACCTCGGGCGTACTCTAACCTTCGGGCTCTCGCCCACTTCCTCGAAAGAGGAGTGCGCTTAGACCGTCAGGTCTCTTATGCTCCGCCTGGCAGCGCTTTATCACTAGATTCGTCTAGGCGGAACTCTGTCAGATTTTAGACTCACCTTTTAAGCTGTCATTTCAGTAGCTCCATCAAGCAACTTTGGTGATTAAATATTTTTTGCTGTCCCCGCCTCCAACTTTCTTAGCTCCGCTTGGATGTTCGCTTGCTTGCTAATTGTCTGCTTGCCAGTTTATCTATTCTTCTATTAATAGTTGTGAAGAGTTTGAAATCTTACTTATACAGTTTTCCTAAGAGTGCATGGTGATTCGATATTCGTACTGATCTCTTATGTGATACTATTTTTCTGTATCACTTGACATGCTTTTATTTGTTGTACTAACATTTACCGTGCTGTCTCTTGTCACCTGCCTAATATCACCTGACCTCTGACATGCTACTACTTAACACTTGCCCCTGTTATGATATCACTTATCACTTGCCACCTGTCATGTTAACACTTGACCTGTGATTATTACATTTACAGGAGTCCTGTACCTGTTATCTTGTATTATATACAGCGACTTGTATCCTTAGTACTCATGTACTCCTGTTATACATGTACTCTTGTACTCCTGAGTTCCTAAACCTCTCCTGCTCATGCTATTCCCGTAAATTGAAATTACATAACAAATTATAAATAAGATAACTTGCACCGGGTTGGGGCGAAACTGATGGGTCCTGATTAGTTCCATGTTTATGGCGGTCATATCGTGTCACACATGGTCACATTCTTGAGGGATCACCTGGCTGCCACCAGGGATTCCATGGGGTGTACTGGTACCCCTACTCCTCCTGTTTATTCCTGCGGGTATACACAAGCCCTATGCCTATTTCTATGGGATTTGCGATACCATACTCCTGCTCGGGTGTACAATGAGTCTTGGTACCTAGCGGTACATTCCGGCTCAGCATCGGATACTCCTGTACCATTGTCCAGGCATGTACGGGACCCATTCTAAACATGGTTCATCAAACTCCATCAATTTCTAAATAACTGGCTTTATAAGTTGTAAGTAGAGGTATGTGGAATGGGACACATACTAAATCCTACAACTTAGACGGCCCCAATTATAATAAGATGTTAATATACAATTTGTTGTGTTGTTTTGCAACTCAGGTTGTATACGCTCGGATTCCGGTGACATGGGATAAAGGTACATAGATGAGAGTTTTCTTATTTAGATTATTCCTTCGACGTACTAGTCTCATGGAGCCGTGACATAAGCTTATACGATTGGTTTTGCTCGTATTCGGTCTTATTCAGTTTTATCAGTTTTATTGGTTTTATGTTAGTTAGGAAATAACTGGTGTTGCCTTATCTGCTTTACTTTCCGCCTCCATACCTGCTCCTGATGCATGTGCTCACGACACGGTTATTAATACGTGCTCTTTGACTTGGATTTATCGATACACGTATGCTTGTCCCTGCACGCCACTCGTCATTTACCACACCACTCGTTGTGAAATTTCTGACTCCCCTGGATCCTCATGCCCAGATCCTGGAGCTTGAACCGTGATGGACATCCTGTTAATCAGAGTGGCTCAGCGGAAGCGTAGTGGATCAGCGGAAGACCAGTCCGAGACTCTATCCTTCCAAGCCTCATGCTCGGGTTTCGATTTTTCTTTTTACGATTCGTGAGCGCCTTTTGTACAGTTCATATCGTGTATCTCTTTGTATACTCGCATTTGCGCCTATCGGTGATGTAATATTATTGTAATATTATGTCACATCCTGTGATAACTTTGTAATTGTACTCATATGTTGGAATGTATAATGCACCATGTACTTACGTACTCTAATTCTTGTCTGTACTGATGCTTAGCGTATATGTGAGGGTATTTTTGACCTACATATATATATCGCAATAACATCACCGTACCCGCGAGATTCAGGGCATTACACGCTTGAACTGCTCGGAGTTTGAATGGGATTAGGACTCTCTTTTAAAGGTTCTGGAGAAGGCTACGTGTCACGCATTCGTCCAGGTATTGGAAGAACACGTGTCGCTATCTCGCGGGGTAGGAAACTGACTACTACACATATAAATATCTTATTTATAGTTAAATGTTTATTTATTTATAGTTGAAGTTTGCAAAATAAAGCTTTGTCCCTTACATTGATAAGTATGTCTACTAGAATCCTTTAAGTACCGTTTTAAATTTGTTTTACTCTAAGTTCATTCTTTTTCTTTTTCCTTTAAAATCTACTTAGAATGCATGCATGTATGTTATATATGGATATGTATGTCTGTATACATGTATGTACGTTTGTATGTATTTGCTTATATGTGTATATCTATATATGTGAGTGCATGTCTTTATATGTATGTATGTATGTATTTTTGTATACATGTGTTTATAACTATGTATCTATCCATATATGTGAAGATATGTATATCTGTATATATGTATGTTACTACATATGTGAATGTATATGTGCATGTGCCAATATATGAGCATGTGTGTGTCTCTCTCTATATGTGCATGTGCCTATACACAGATATGAATGTATGTGTATATATGTGTATGTATCTGTATATATGGATATATGTGTATGTCTATGTATTTGTGTATGTGTTATATATATATATATATATATGTGTGTGTGTGTGTGTGTGTGTGTGTGTGTGTGAGTATATCTCTATCTATGTATGTATGCAACTATGCAACTATGGGCTTGTTTGTTTTGCTGCAAGTGGCTGCAAGTCGTAAGTCGTAAAATAAGAATGAAAAAAGTGAACTGAAGCGGGGAAAATATATTGTGTTTTACGGTGTATAGTTGGTAAAGTGAAAATATAAATGAGAACGTATATTGTGTTTACAATGTTTGGTTGGTAAAGTGAAAGTGTAAATGGAAAGTATATTGTGTTTTACGGTGTTTGATTGGTAATATAAAAGTGTAAGTGAAAAGTTGACCACAAAATTAACTGTAGCAGTGATTTAAATAATATAAATACTATTAAATTAAATTACTATTAAAAATTAAATTATATAAATAAATTTGAGATAAAATTATTAATAATTTTAATATTTTATTTATAACAATAATATTAATAAAATATTAGTATAACTAGTAAAATATTACTAAAATATATTAACTAAATAAATAATTATAAAATTTTAAGAAATCTAAAGAACATTAATAAATTTTGAGGATACCAATAAAACATAAATATTAAAAAATCATAAGAAAAATAATAAAATATAGTTTTAATATTATAGTATTATAAAATACTTATAAATTATTATAATATTAAATTTATTATAATATTATTGTAATATTATAAAAATATAAAATTAACAAAGTAAAATATAGTTATAATTTTAATAATAAATTATTTTTATAATATTATTATAATGAATTATTATTACAATATCAACATAATAAAATAGTAATATAATAATAAAGAATATTATAATATTAATAAAGTATTAAAAAAATAAATCAATTAAATATAAAGTAATTTTATATTAAAGCATAATATTGTTATATTAATGAAATATTAAATCTAAATAAAATATTAAAAAATTAGTATATATATTAATAAAGTAATAAAGTATTAAATAACAATTTTAAATTAAAATAATAAATATTAAATATTAAAATAATATTAAAAATAATAAAAAACTAAAGATTAAAAATATAAAATAATTAAATAATTAAATAAGAAATTAAACACTATAAAAATATTTAAAAATATTAAATATTTAATAATATTACATTATATATTGATTATCAAGTAACTGATTTGGACTGCAAGTGTACTGCAAGTAGGATTTACATGACCACAAAATTAACTCTAGCAGCTACAAGTGGGAAAATGTAGGTATAAAAGTGAGATTTACATGACTATAAAATTAACTGTAGCAACTGTAAGTGAGAAAATGAGAGTTACATTTTGCAAGTTGTTATGCAGTGAAACAAACAGCGAAAAATGAAAAAGAGGTTTTACGACTTATGACTTGCGGCCATTTGCGGTGGACAAACATGCCCCATATATGTGAATATGTGTGTGTGTGTGTGTGTGTGTGTGTGTGTGTGTGTGTGTGTGTGAAATATTCCTATATATGTGTGCAAATGTGGATGTATCTATAAATGTGAATGTGTGTGTACATTCTTTTTACGTGTATACTACTAGTTTTTCATCAATAAGATCTTATTTACCTTTCAAATACACACACACACACACACACACATAGAAATATGCGTTTCTTTATGCGTTTTTAGCGGGTATGCTTTGTAAGTATGTATGTATTTATATATGTACGCATGTATTGACGTACAATGTATAATTATCATGTAGTGTGTATGTTTGTAGATAAATTTATATAGGATTAGCTTTGCATGTTCACTAAGGATCAGAATTAATATGTTTGTGCTCTCTTTCCTTTTCCTCTCCTCTCATACTCGGTTTTTCTCTCTTTCTTCCCCTTACCTTTTTTACACCGTGCCACTCACGTCATTTCCTCTCCACGCTCTTCTCTTTCTTTCTCCTTAATGCAACAGGGGAACCCCAATCAACACCCCCGAAGTCTACCATCTTGCAGCTTCGACCGATTTACGTTTCAAGTTGAACAAAATGCGCTCCCAAACTTCACCACATGAAGATCTAGAGATCCATATAGTCGATCACTCGCGAAAGTAGACGAGGAGGGTCATACCCTAATACGCAAGAAGACATTTCCATGACAGTAATAAAGATCAAGGACGACTCAGTCTTCACTCTCCTGAAGTTATCGATTAATCAGATCCTCCATGTCATCAAGCATCAGCCCTGGGTGAGACTCCTGAAGCCAAGCAAGCATGGACCAGATCTCCTAGAAGCAGGGCACTGTTCTTTTCATAGCAGTCAAGGGCACACTACCTTGCATTGATGGGCCCTCAAAAGGCACCTGGAGGACCTATATCGGATCCTACCTTGACGACTACCTCTCAGTCAGTCTCTTGAAAGATAGAGGCTCGCCTACAATGACTGCTCGGAGTGCAGCCTACATCAGGTTCTCACCGACAGCTACTTGAGCCAGTCAACAGCCTATATCAGGTCCTACTCTGACGGCTAGCTCTCAGGAGTCTCCTGAAAGACGGAGGCTCTTCCATAATGATCACTCGGAGCTCAGCCTACATCGAGTTTTCACCTGATGGCTACCCGAGCCAGTCAACAGCCAATATCGGGTCCTATCTTGACGGCTACCTCTCGAGGATTCTCCTAAAAGACGGAGGCTCGCCCCATAATGATCATCAGAGCTCGGCCAACATTCAGTTTTCACTTGAGGCTACCTAAGCCAGAGCCTATATTGGGTCCTACTCTGATGGTTACCTCTCGGAGAGTCCTAAAAGAGGGAGGTTCACCCATAATGACCGATCAGAGTCAGCCTACATTGGGTTTTCACCCTGACGGTTACTTGATCCAGTCAACAACCTATATCGGGTCCTACCCTGGCTGCTACCCTTCGGGAGAGTCTTATGAAAGACAGAGGCTTGCCCACAATGACCGCTTGGAGCTCAGCCCATATCGGGTTTTCACCTTGACGACTACCCGAGCAGTCAAAACCTATATCGGGTCCTACCCTGATGGCTACTTCTCAGGGAGTCTCCTGAAAGACGGAGGCTCGCCCACAATGATTGCTGGGAGCTTAACCTACATCGTGTTTTCACCCTGATAGCTACCCGAGCCAGTCAACAGCCTATATCAGGTCCTACCCTGATGGCTAATCTTTGGGGAATCTCTTGAAAGATGGAGGCTCACCCACAATGACCGCTCGGAGCTCAGCCTACATCGGGTTTTCACCCAATGGCTATCCGAGCCAGTCAACAACCTATATTGGGTCTTGCCCTGATGGTTACCTCCCGGGTAGTCTTCTGAAAGACGGAGGCTCGCCCACAATAACACTTAGAGCTCAGCCTATATCGGGTTTTCACCTGAAGGCTACCCGAGCCAGTCAATAGCCTATATCGGGTCCTACCCTGACGGCTACCTCTTGGGGAGCCTCCCGAAAGATGGAGGCTTGCCTACAATAACCGCTCAGAGCTCAGCTTACATCGGGGTTT
>JAVJIF010026158.1:0-15522 GCA_038442645.1 Agave tequilana | reverse complement strand
ATTCAAGACTATAATGATTATGTGACATCTTTGATATGATAACAAATCATCAACTTTTTCCTTGATTAAATTTAGTAACATTTTTCAAAATTTCTTCATACTTCATTTTGAAAAGTGATATGTCTTTATCTAAAACAGAAATCCTTTCATTTAAAAATATTGTTTTCTCTTTTCAATAAAACATTATTTGTAATAAATTCTCATTATCTTTTTTAATGATGATATCACTTTTTAAAATCATCTTTTTGAGAATTTATAGAAGAAATTTGAGAAGCATAACAAGAATTTTCTTTTAAAAGTTTTTCATTTCCTTTGTCAAAACTTTATTCTATCTTTTCATTCTTAAGATCATTGTATAATCTTGAAATGCATCTAAGAGTTCAGAAAATTATATCTCATCTTCTTCAAGAGCCATGTAACAGACGTTGGCATGTTCAGTAGTTTCTTCTTCATCAGAGGAAGAGGAATCACTATTTTCCCATAATGCTTGGTAGTCTTTCTTCTTTCTGAATTTTTGCTCTTGAATTTATCTTTGTTTTGAGCAATGGGAATCCTTCTTCATATGGGCTGTTTTATACAATTAAAACATTTAAACTTACCTTGCTTCAAGAACTTTCTGAATTTTTAAAAGCATTACCATTTCCTCTTCATCGTTATCTGAATTGTCCGTGTCTGAGGATGCATGGAAGGCAATTTCTTTCTTCTTTGAGAGAGATTATTGTTCTTCATTCTTTCTGTCTTCGAGTTGCACTTCATATGCCATTATATTACCAATAAGGTTTTCTAACGACATTGTTGAGAGATCATTCGCTTCTTTGATTGTAGTTGTCTTCTTCTCCCAATCTGATGTGAGTGCACGAAGGATCTTGCGAATTTTTTCGACTTGGTGTATTCCTTTCCAAGAGATGCTAAGGAATTTGTTATGTCGGTGAACCTTGTAACCATTTCTGAGATGGTTTCGTTCTCCATCATTTTGAAGAGTTCGAACCTGTGAAGAAGAATAGAAATTAAGATTTTTTAACCTTATTTGTGCCTTCATGTGTTACCTGTAGAGTATGCCATATTTGATTTGTAGATGTGGCTGTTGACACACGATGAATTCTTCTTTAGTTAAGGCACAGAATAAAGCATTCATCGCTTTGGCATCAGGTTCGCATTCTTCTTTTGATCATCACTCCAAGCGGTGTAGTTGGTACTCGGTTTGGTGTACGCTGCTTCTACTATGTTTCATAGTTCGTAGTTGATCGATTGCAAGTAGATCTTCATTCTACACTTCTAATAGTTGTAGGATCCGTCAAATAGCGGTGGACGTTGTGTAGAATGTCCTTCTTTGAATTGTGATGAAGGAAACTCCGTTGCCATCCTTGTATTGTTGTTGACTGGGTATGCAGGGCTTGTATGCCGGGCCGGGCTCTGATACCAATTGTTGGTCCGAGATGATGCCAATTGTTGGATCTAAATTATATACGTCAACACTCAAACAAAGATATTAGCGTTATAAAAATAAAGTACTTGCAATAAAGGAAATTAATCTCAGAAACGATAAACAAACGCAAACACAAGAGATTTATACTGGTTCGGTCCTCATGACCTACATCCAGTCCCCAAGCCACCCGCTTGAGATTTTCCTTTATCCTTTGACTTTGTACACCCAAATCAACACCTTGTACACTACTTGACAAATCCCCTTTGCCAAATGTGTACAACTCTTCTTACAACCAAGAAGACCACCAACACCTTGTACAAACTCTCTTCAACCCGAAGATGCTCTTGTACAATGCTCCTCTTTGAGTGATTACAAACTTTTCTATAAGCCCTTGAACTGTATATGATCGTGAACAAGGGCTCTTATAGGTGGACTCTCAGAAATCTTCACTATGGAGTAGGAATTTGAGTGAAGAAATGAAAGTGGGAACAGTTTTCAGAAAATCAGAATTTTCAACAGAGTTTTTGGTCAGAAAACTTTTGTTTGAATTGGTGTTTTTAGCCTAAGATAACAACCCTATTTATAGCTGAACTCTATGGTTAGTTAGGGTAGTTATTAGGAGAAATTTGAATATATAATTGTTGGATAACGTTGGATAAAATACCAGAAAACAGAAACTGTCCAACAGTCAGAAACTGCCATTAGTCGACTTGGGGTAGGGGTTAGTCGACTAGGTTGGGCAATTTACACTGGGTTAGTCGACTACAAAATGGGCCAAGTCGACTAGGTCAAAATTGAATCAAAGGACAAGTTTCTGAAAACTGAAACTAGTCGACTAGTAGAGTTATAAGTCGACTATAACTTGTATTAGTCGACTAGTAATACTGATAAGTCGACTAATGCTGAAAAAGAAAGTTGATATCTTTTCAGGACAATACTTAGTCAACTATAAGACTTTTATAAGTCGACTAGACAAGGTATTAGTCGACTACAAGAGGGGTTAAGTCGACTAATAGGAAGGGTCAAGTCTGCTAATAGGAAGGGTCAAGTCTGATAATAGGTGGTCAAGTGTACTAATAGGAAGGGTCAAGTCTACTAATAGACTAATGATGTGTGTGTGTGTGTGTGTTCAAGACTTTTAACATACATTAACCATTACAATACACATCAATAGCAACTCACTTGGGAAGTCTTGATCATGTAGAACTCTTAAATAGGCTTATAAGATAGAGCTCCATTGATATGTCTTCACAAATGTATCATCAAAAGCAAGTTCCAACATTCACATACAATAGCAAATATGTGAGATCATCATTGCACTGCTTGAAATAATCACAATTGTCATACTTACATCGAGTGTAGTTGGCCTTGAACATAAATGAGTTGAATCACTTGTACCACTGCCTGGGAGACTGCTTCAGCATTTAAAAAGACTTCTTGAGAAGACACATCTTGTTTTCTGACCTTCCTAAAATAAACCCTTCATGTAGTTTTATGTATATTCTCTCTTCGAGCTCACCATACAGAATTATTGTATTCACATTCAGCTGCTCCAACTCGAGATTACCATGAGCCATGACTACAACAACAATCGAATAAATGTATGTTTGACTACAGGAGAGAAGATCTCATTGTAGTCAGTACCCTTCTTCTAATAATACCTTTGGCAACTAGCCTTGCCTTATATTGCTTATTGTCCTTTTCTCGGAAAACCCACATGCAATCTATCGCTTTAGAACCTTTAGTAGATTGTCATATTTCATGTTTGATTCTTCTCCAAAGACTCCATCTCTTTTTCCATGGCTATGACCCACTTGTCATTGTTATTCGCTTCGATTGCCTCCTTGTAACTGCTACGATCTTCAGCTTCTGTTACTAATGCAAAAGAGACATGGTCCTCATCCCAGCCATTTCATGGTGGTATTGAAAACTCTATCTGACTGTCTCAACAGTCTAGATTGCACCTGTTGCTCCTGAATAGCTTCATATGTCTCTCTATCTAAAATCGAGGAGTCTTCATAAGACCTGCAGACTTGATGGGGTCACCTGAAAACTCAAGCTCCTTACTCTGAGAATCTATTGAACTGTCTGAAGCTCTACCCTGCGCCTTGTCCTCCACCTTTGACCTTACTTGCAACATTGATTCTTCATCAAAGGCACATCTCTACTAACAAGGCAGTCTTCTTCTCTGGATCCAAAGCCTGTATGCCTTGGTTTCCTTAGTGAAACCGATAAAGTAATGCCTCATTGACTTGGAGTCCAGCTTGTTCCTCTTTTGACTATCAACCAAACTCAATGCCAAGCAGTCGGATATCCATAAGATTGAATAGTCCACTGATTTTTCTTACCATATTCTCTTCTGGGACCTGAAGATCAACGATTGTAGATGGTGACTTGTTCACTACATAGCTCGCAAGACTCACTGCCTCTGCCCAGAAATCTTTCACATATCAGTCTGTAATCTCATACTGCAGGCACGCTCTGTAAGTGTTCGATTCATACGCTCTACTACTCCATTTTATTCTGACCGCCCTAGAATATTTAGTTGGTGCTCAGTACCTTCACTAGTTAAGTACTGCTTGAATTTCGAGTACGTATACTTACTCCCCTATCTGACCTCAAGAACTTCACATTTCGACTTTCTGATTCTTCAATGACTTTTCACTCCTTAAACTTCTGAAATATCTTTGATTTTTGCTTCAAGAAGTACACCCAAACCTTCTGGGAGAAATCATCTATAAGAGTAAAATAATAACATGCACACAATGGATGCAGCTGGTGAAGATCCCCACACATCCGTGTGTTAAGATCCAACAAGTCCTTAGTTTTGTGCAGTGAGGTAGTAAAAGCTACTCTCGACTGTCTACCCCTAGTGCAAAACTTATATAGGTTAAGTTTGCAATGTTTAGTACCTAGTGGAACTCCTTTCCTGTGTAAGGCTTGAAGACCTCGCTTGCTCGTTCATGTGTCCAAGACACATGTGTCAAAGTCTTGTAGTGTTCTCCTTCTCTGTTCCTATGAAAGTCTCACCAATCACCATGCTTCTGATCATCTTGTACAAGTTCATCGTACGCTCTGCTTTGAAGACGTCATGGAACCTTATGTAACCTTTAAAGCTCCATCCATTTCTGAGAACTTGTATCCTTGAGCTTCCAAGACTCTCAACGAGAGAATATTTTTTCTCAGGTCTGGAACGTGTCTCACGTCCTTGAGTGTTTGTACCCGTCCATCAAACATCTTCATGCAGATATTGCCTATTCCAACTGTCTTGCATGCAGCATCATTACCCATCAGGACTATGCCTCCTTTAAAAGACTCATATGTGCTGAACCATTCTTTCGTTGGGCACATACGGCATGTGCACCCTGAGTCAAGCAACCAAGCATCCTAGAACCTTTCTTTGCCTCTGCCCGGATTTATCGACAGAACATCACATGGTTCTTCAACTGCTTCTTTGGCTACACCGGCTTGGTTCAATTGTTTCCCACTAGTACTAGCTCCATCAACTCCTGAACCACCATTCTTCTTTAGCATCTCTTTATACTTGAACCAATTCTTTTTCACATGTCCTGATTGTTTGCAGTAGTAGAAATCATTGTTTCTGTTGGCCCAAAAGCCCATCACTCTAGTTTTTATGATGATCTCACGTAGTTAATGATCTTGTGTTATTTAAGTTTCAGGTATTCAATCAGGATCTTAATTGATGTTTAGTTTCAACAAAAGATTCAAAGACAAATTTTAAAGTTAGCATGTGTAGATTTAAGATCTCGAGCGTAAAGATTGCATCAAGTACTCAAGAAGGAGTCTAGCCGATGGAATCAAGTTGGATCAAGTCAAGATGAAAAAGAAGAATTATTCAAGAAGAAAACTTGAGTCAAGAGTTTGTAAGTTTAAAATTTATATAAAGAATAGATTAGTTTTGATTGCTCAAGCTTGCACAAACATGCACAAAAGTATCATGTTGGTTTTTAAGATCAATAGCTTTGGTTTTCAGATTAACCCATTTTGGTTTATACGATTTTGGTTTCATGAATATACTTCATCAAAAACAAGTTCATATTACTTTATATGTGCACTGGTTGTTACCCATATACATTGGTGCTCAAAATGTGTTTGAGAAACTTGTTTTTGGTTTTATACAATTAGAAAAACTTGATATTCATTTAAAAGTCTTGTTTTTATTAAAGTTGGTTTCATGAGTATATATTGTCAAAAATGAATATATATTGTTTTACATGTCGATTGGATTTTATCCATACATACTGAGCTTCAAATAAGTTTCAATAACTTATTTTTGTATTTATACAAGTTTTGAAATTTTCATTTAGAAGTTGAGTTTTTAGAAAAATATGATTTTGTTTCAAGATTGAATTTCTATGTCTCAAAAATAGCTCACATGTTTATATTATGTGTTGATTATTGATCACACATACTTCTTCTATATTATATTTACATAAATTTAGTTTTGTAGAATTTTATAGAGATTTATTGGATTTAAAAATGAATTTAAAAAGATGTTTAAATGGTTTAAAATTGTGCTTTTGGGCTACTGCCGGTCGATAGAACGGTCGACCGAGAGCAAATGCTTGTGACGCTCGATCGACTGACGTGCACAAAACGTGCACAGCCCAAGAGAGCTTAAATCGATAGATCGCTCGATCGACCGACAGTGTTGGCTATTTCTTGTGAGAGCTTTCTGCTGTTTTGGTCGACCGACCAGAGAGCAGTGCTCTCTGGTGTCGATGGCCCAGTCGACAGCCCGGTCGACGACAAAACCGAACGGTCAAAAATATGACCGTTGGTGGTCGACTAACCGGTCGACCAACAACATATCTTCCTGTGTTTGGATCCCCACGGCTATTTTAGTAAAGCATATAAATAGAATTTTTGGGAGAGTTTTTCTTTAAGATTTTCTAGAGCCTATTTTCTCATCTTTAACAGAGTTTTCTCAACAAGTTTTAGAGCTTCATTTACATATCAAAAGAGACTCTTCAAGAGTGCTTCTTTTGAGTTTTCAAAAGATTTTCTTGAGTTTTTCACTTTCAAATCTATCTAATTTTCTCATACAAGCTTGAGTCTTTCATTGCTAAATCTACCATATAGGATCCTTATTTGTGAGAAGTATTTATTTGTGATCAAGAAGTGATCACCAAGTATTTTACCTTTGCATTTGAAGATGTTGGAGGATGTGACCTCAGCGGGCTTGCGGGTTCGCCTGCATTGTTCTTGCGGGAACAAGTGAGGGATATGTAGGTCCGAGAGTCTTGTATGCATTGTGTTACCAAGTGATCTTGCAGGATCGATTTTAGTGAAAATCCTTCATTGCAGTGAAGGTGAGGATGTAGAACAAGTGACTTGAACCTCGAAATGTTTGTGGTTGCTTCTCTCTACTCATTTGTGTTATATATCTTGCATATCTCTTATTGATCATTATATATATGTTTGATGTTGTTTGTGTGCTTATATTTATATTGAACTAAGAGAGCTATTGAAGTACCTCAACTCTTAATCAAGAGGAATCTTGATGGAAAGTTCTAGAGCCCTTTACCGAGAATTCGGCTTCACTATTTGGTCATCTATTGTGTGTTACTTTTAATTAAGGTAAAAGTTTTAATTTTGACATTTGATTATACATCACCTATTCACCCCCTCTATGTGATTACAGTTTCTACTTGAAGCTTTGGTATCTTTCTTGGGTCCTCTACTTTATGATCTCCCCTCTGCTCCTTGACTACAAATCATGAGGCTCCTCTGTGAAATTTGTCATCTTCATCAGCTCGTTATTCTGAAGCATCTGTCTGACATCTTCCAACTCTTAGGTCCTCTTTTCATACATGATGGTGATCTCCAAGTGATCATAACTTGTAGGAAGAAAAACAACAGCAGAAGAGCTTTGTCATCCTCTTCTAGTTTCACCTCCAGTGCCAACAGGTCGCTCAAAATCTGATTGAACGCATTGAGATGCTGAAAAATCGGTGTTTATTCCTTCATCCAAAGACTATATAACTGCTTCTTCAAGAAGAGTTTGTTGGATAAACTCTTTGTTATGTAGAGACTCTCCAGCTTATACCATAAACCTGCAGTTGTTTTCTCATCTATTACATTGTAACTTGATCTGATAAGTATAGTATAAAAGTGGCCTTGGCTCGGACATCGAGTTCCACCTACTTGTCGTCCTCCATCTGGGATGGATCCTTCTCAACACCAAGCAGGCCTTGTGAGTGCCCTCCTTCACGAGCAATATCGTTACCTGCATTTTTAAAGCAGGAAGTTATTCTTCCTGTCAAATTTTTTTACCTCAAACTTCATTGTGATCATCTTGCTAGTCATTGCTCTGATACCAATTATTATAATAACATCACTAAACAATTAGGGTAACTGCAGAAGCATGAAGAGATTTATCGAAGCAAGCAATATATCTTGATCATCATAAGAGGAAGAATATAAATCAAGGAACACAAGTTTTAAAGGAGGAGGGCGAAAAATCTTATTAACTTGAGAAGTAATATAAGAAATTATAAGAATCTCTCTCTAAGATCTCTCAAACTCTCAGTACAAGGTGACAAACTCTCTATTAAGCACTCATCACTAAAACTTACAAACTCTAGGAGCTTTATAAATATCTAAAATAAATCTAGACTTCCCAATCTTCAGCAAAACCATCATAGCCATCTAATCAACCGCTCTTAGAGTCAGAAACCCTTTCAAAATCTCAATCAGAAATCAACTTGGATCTGAAAATTGTTGCAGTTGTCGACAGGCCTTGTATGTCTGTTGATAGACTGAGATCAGTTGAGTTACTATTGGGTCTGAAGTCGATCTCTTATCGAAAACCTTTAACTGACATTGCTCCCTCTCGACAGCTGTGTGTCAACTATCAGAAGACTGAGACGTTCTCAGTCTTTGGTAGATCACTATCGACTGCCCTGGCTCGCTATCGACAGCCACCTACTGTTGTCGCCAGCCTGAGCATGTGCATGTTTATTCACGTTTTTAACTGTTGAATCTTCTGAAATCTTCTTCACCTTGTCGTGCAATCCTCTCTAACACCTAAAATACCAACATTTGTCAAGATATCATCACATGATTACAAGCTCTTCACAAACACTTCTTCCAACATAACCATCTCCTTTACTATCTTCTTCTAATCCATCACATATATTTCTTCTACCATTATTTATAAATACTATGAAATAAAATTAAAAAATAAAAATCAATCATCTTAGTTCTAGCCCTTGAAAGGTTTATCTTTTGTAGGTAAAGAAATTTTCACTTCTCACAACAGAATTATAGAAACTCATCTTTTACAAAAAGAATAGAGAGACTTAGGTCATGAAGATAATAGTGGTGGTGGCATGATGGTAATGACGGTAGTGATGGAGGTTAAGATTGGAGTTAGGTGGCAAAATATATATATATAACTAAAGAGAGATGGAGAGAAAGAAGATCATACTTTATAAATACTGGAATAACTTAGTGTATCCTTTTCCTAACCCGTGACATGCATGTAAGGGAATTAAGAAAACATCATGGAAGATATTGACTTGAACCACTAAAAAGTTTAGAATATTAAGTTGTAAAGAAATAAAGTTGAGTATTTTGTTTAAAGTACCTGAATTTTTAGAGTATTTTAGTGCATTTACCCGATTTTCAATGTCAATTTGCAAGCTAGTTCATGTAATAGACAGTAAATGAGATTTGGGGCTGTTTGGATTCAAGGAAGTAGGTGGAAGGAAGGAAGTAGGAAGTAAGTGTAACGCTCCGATCCCGCGGATACATGGACGCTACGACGACATACACACTCAGAGCGAAAATACCCTAACATACTATGCTAAGGCTCAGTACAGGAAATTAGACATAATATACACAATAATTTCAGCATAAATAAGTACAAGAATACCTGCAAAAGGGGTCAGTGATTATAAAAGATATGGAAACAATGATAAATTAGGAAATAAAGACGAGAAGAAAAAATACTTAAGAATAATAAAGGTAGCGGATCTCCTAACAATAGTTTAGGAAACATCAAGTATCACGATACATCGGGTCTCCAACATGCGCATGCAAACCTAGAGTTGTCAGAAAGTGACCTAGTAAGTGATAAAATGAAGGAATGAGTAATATATATATATATATATATTATAGTAGTACAATCACGATAATATATAATTCATGTTTCAATACCAGTGATACAATATAACTATAACAACAATCGGCATATATATGGGTTATATTTGCACTATAACATTATCAATACCTAGCATGTTATAATATTATTATAACCATAATATTATCCAATTTCATATCATTAATATCAATAAACATGTCCGAGTTGTGTTACCAAATACAATTATATACAGTAAATAAATAAAATAATAGGTCATTTTGAGAGATTTTGTTATTATAATAAATAAGAGTTATATCATTTATATATTATTCTCAATATGTAATATGATACAGTGTTAAATGATTTCGTAATTAAATCAATGTGTTTAAGTATCATTTAGCAAGTTTTAATTATTTTATATTTCTTGTTTAACCTAATAGTAACAGTTGTTGGCCCAAGGGTACACTCTTCGGTTTTATTTTGATGATTACAAACCATATGACGTTATTCGGTACTAATCAAGTTTGTGTGTTTAAAAGTATTTTAGGTTTTAAGAACACTGTTGGTGTATTCTTCCTCAAAAAAAAGTATTCTAGTCTAAAGATCACTTAAGGGACGGGTTCGAGATTGGACGATCAAAATTCACATTCTGAAGAAGCCCTCTTGAAGATTGCTTGAGGACATAGAGTATAATTGAAAATAATAGAATGTTTAAAGTATAATGTGTAGAATTGATACTCAAAAAATCACACACACAAAATACAAGTTTTCAAAATACGAGTTTTGATATCTAATTTTTTCTCTATTTTGGTATTTTATAAGGTTTGGTATTTGATACATGTCCCATACTTTTCTAAATTTATATATCCTATTCCTATCATGTTTCTAATAGCTTATGTATTGCCAAAACATTCTTCTAACTATTATAAAATATCTAAAAAATAAGTTTAAATTCAAAATTTATCCAAAACTATGTTTTTAGGCTAGGTCGATCGACTAGGCGGTCGACCGGACCTCTGGGCCATATATGGGCTTAGCATGTACATGTCGTGCACGTTTGTCGGGCGACTGACCGGTTGACCAGCAAACTTAGCGGTCGACCGGGCAGTCGATCGACTGGCACCAACTTGTCTCGGTTAAGATCAGTCGATCAGGCGGTCGACCGACATCAATAGATGGTTCAAATAATTTGATCTACTGGTCGACCGGCCGGTCGATCGAAGTTCTGTCAAAGCTACAGTACGTCTAGTTTTTAAAAATCTGATTTTTTATCCCAAACGAGTATATTTGCTCTTTTTGGTTTTAATCTCTCTCCTAATGACCTGATAGGCTCTTCTAATAATGTTTTATCATTTGCCTATATATATGGTTCATTTGTAGATAATTACTAACAATTTTTTGGGGAAATATTTGAAAAATCAAGTTTATTAAAAGAAAAGATTTCAAGTATTCTTGCGTCAAATGCTCTCACTTTAAAACCTATTTCTGCGAGTTTTCAGCTCTTAAAAGATTCATCTCAATTGATTTTTTTCGTTCACAAACTTCTTGAGCTTAATCTCACATCAAATACTATAAGAAGTTGTAAAAGGGATTGTTTGTGATATTTGTGGTCACCAAGAGCTTGTAAACCTTATTGACATTGTGCTACCTCTTGTGTAAAGGATTGAAAGTTAGAGTTGTGTACTCCGGTCTTGTGTAAACCATTATAGTTCCTTTGTGGAGGCTCCTTTCTGTAAAGATCCTCAATGGATAGTGAAATCCTTCATGCGGTGAAGGCGGGGACGTAGAGTGGTAGGTAGTAAAAATTGCATATTATCATCTCATTTACCATCATATTTCCATATTTATTCTTTTATTTAGCACTGCTACTAATGTTTTATTGTTTAATATGTGCAGGCCTTAAGTAATTAAAAAAATAAAAAAATAAAGCACAAGTGAAGTCCAAAAGCCCAAGAATCCCACAAGCCCACATATAAAATTAATTGTAGTAATTTAGAAGTTTCTACCTTATCTAACCTAATCTAAACTTGAATTTTAAAATCTAAGAGAGAAAGAGAAAGGATAAAATAGAACTCCTAATTGCTAAAAGGAGGAGGAAAAGGATAAGATGGACTTCTACTTAAACCTAGTTGCTTGCAATACAAGGATAAAGATAAAAGCTTAAATATAAAGAACAAATCCTTTTATAAATTCGGATTTGTGATAACTTGCTTCCCAAGTTATCTTGAGTTCTCAAGATAGAAGGTGCGAATACAAAACCCAGAAGAAGAATCCTAGATGAACGGACCAGAAGAGGCCACGCAAGAAAGCGCGTGGCCATTGGCCACGCTATTACCGCGAAAGCGCTTATGGCCGCGTTTCCGCGACCATTTGGATGAAATTGGTTACGGGTTTTCGTGAAAGAGTTATACTAGGACTCTTTCCTATATCTCCTATAAATACCCCTGCAGAGTAACAGAGAGCCCTGCAGAGCAATAGAGAGGGGAGCCAGAGATTGAAGCTTAGGATTTTTCTTTAGATTTTTTCTCTTTCTGAAATTTCTTGTATTTTCGTTTTGTTATTTGAAGAAGAATATTTTGAAGAAGGAGAGGAGCTTTGTAATTGGTCAGTGACATCCAATAAAAAGTTACTCATTCTTCTTTGCAATTCAATTCAGTTTTTCTACTTAGATTAATTATTTTTTCTTCTTTTTCATTTTCATGCAATTTTCTTATTCAACATAAAAATTGAAAATAAAATAAAAAAATGAATAACTAAATTAAACCTAAAGTTTGCTAATCTCTCGATCAACCCTACTTTAGTTTAAAAGGTGAATTGATTGATATCTATTATTGTTAGAAACCCTAAGATTAAAATAGTCTTCTTGAAGATGAATCGATGATTAGGTTTACTTTAATTCAGGTTGCACTTTTTAAATGATTCTTCATAGTTCATACTTAAAAACTTTGATAGCATAATTTTAAGTAAAAAACTTCTCTTATGCTATGCTTTAAATTAGGATGAACGAATGTTTAATCTTTATTAGTGCATACTACTTAGGGTTCCAACATTATTATTCATCTTGCTAGATTATCAATTAATAACTTAGGATGGATGCTTATTCATTCAATATGATATTCACTCTTTGAGACTAACACCATGGGTTGTGGTAGATGATTAGTAAACTATACTTCTTAAACTTGATCAAATTAATCAATCTCTCTTTTTTTTTTCCAAGCGAATACAGAGAAGATCGTTCTGAAACGCTTTCATCGCATCCTTCCCTGTGAATCGACCCGTCTAGCCTTTGCGACACGGTTACCTTGAAACGAGACTAAGATTTTCTAAACTATTTACAATACAATTTCCCAATTCAATCAAAATTTTGGCGTCGTTGCTGGGGAAGGGAACGGCATGATATTCTCAAAAACTAATTCTTCTTTTTCTCTCTATTTGCAGGATCAGAGAACAGGAACTATAATTGCAGCTAAGGTCATATAGCAACTCTATACCTCTGCCCTAGAAGGCAGAGCAACATAGGCTACTATTTAGCTGCGCAAACGCTGCAAATAGCCGTGTTTTCGCAGCTATAGTAGGGAACTACTAACCCAAATTTTGCAGGTTGCTACAAATTGCAATGTTCTGTTTACTGCTTTGATAATTTTTCTCTGTGATCACCCTGGATACTGCTAACTAATTAACAGTAACCTATTGGTTGATTAATAAAAAAAATATTTTAGACTCTTGCATCATAGGCACGTGTCTCTTTAAATTTTCTTAATTTCGGTTGAAGAGTGCTGGCGACAAGGTACGTTCGCTTTGCATACAGATTAAGAAACACCTTTGGCTGATTTATTGCTTTTGAGTGAATACTTGTCTATTGTTTTACACGTGCACTAAATCAATTTAAGGGCAAATCTCATAAACAAGATAAGGTGGGGATTTCATCACCCTTTCTTGGCCCACAAATCATCTCCGTCGCACTCACAACCCTAACCCTAAAATAAAAATTGACTAGACGTTGGCCTTAGGTTAACTCGGACTCATTAGGAGATTGGCTGAAGGAGGAAGTTGTTCGAAATTAACTCTCGCCAAATCGGTGCCTAGGAAGGGGATTAAGGACCGAAAGCCTGAAGATTGGTGGTTACTTAATTAAGGAACGTCTTTGACGGATAACCTCCCACCGATCTTGCCACCTACCTGGCTGAATAACTTGTAGTTAAGGTCAGTAATGTACCACCTAAAGACAGTCTAAAGTTAGGAGTCGTCTAGGTCAAGGCTTCCCCTAGAATAGGATTTTTGATTATTTTTTCTCTTTCTTGATTGATTGGGTGAACTTGTTTGTTAACTGTGCATGTCAGCTTAATCGAGAGACCCAGTCACATCTAGACTAACTAGGACCAGTTCACTACCTGAACAAAAACCCGATTCACACATGGCACAACCACCATCACTGCAAGATAGGTTCTATCATATTAGGACCTCTCTTCCATCTTGCATTCAGTTACCCGATGAAGGTGTTGACCAATTTGAGCTCAAACCACAATGCATCAACACTCTTCCCAAATTTCATGGACTTGAATCCAAGGATGCATACTTTTTCATAAGGGAATTTGAAGAAATATGTCTAATGATGAAAATACCCAGCTTAGGAGTAGATGCCATCAAATTACGGTTTGTCCCATTCTCTTTGAAAGACTTAGCAAAAAAATGGCTCTACAGTCTATAGGCCGGTTCCATATCGTCATGGGATAATTTCGTCAAAGCCTTCTTAAAGAAGTTTTATCCTGTTCACAAGACTGCACTAATTAGGAAAAGTATCTTGCAGTTAAGCAAACAGCCAATGAATCTTTTTGAAGTACTTTGAACATTTTAAGGACCTCCTTGCCCAATGCCCTCACCATGGGATAGAGAAATGACGACTTTGCCAAGCTCTTTGTGATGGATTAGAATATCAAACAAAAACCCTATTAGAATCCATGTGTCAAGGGGGATTTTTGAAAAAGAACGAAGACGAAGGATGGTTATTATATGAAGAATTGGCTGATAATACCATTCAATGGGAACCAACTCCGAAAAAATTTAGGACAAATGGCCTAACCTCTTCTAAAGGAGGTATCCATTCCATTGAGGCTAGCATAGCTACCGAAGCTAAACTAGCTGCTGTGATGCGAAGATTAGAAGCTCTTGAAACTAAAGAATTTGTCTCAGTGAACCAAGTCAGCTCAACACCTTCGGCGGGCTGTACTTATTGTCAAGACATGAACCATGTATTCGAGGAAAGTCCTTTCTTTATAGCTCATCAAACTTTGCCCGAGCGTATGAGTGCAGCCTTCACAGGCCGCTAACAATCCATATTCATCCACCTATAATCCCGTTGGAGAAATCACCCAAATTTCTCATGGGGCCTAAACAACAATGATCACACAAGGCCCAAATTTTCCAATAATTTTCAACAATCTCCTTATCAACAAAAATTATCCCAACCAAAATCCTCCACCTTCTTTCCAAAATTCACATATGGAAACAAGACTCTCCAATATGGAAAGAAAGGTGGACACTCTAGTTAAGAGCCAAGACACACTAGCTCAAGTCTGACTAGGATAGAGATGCAACTAAATCAACAAGAAAGACAAAAGGGAACTCTACCAAGTCAACCATTGTCAAACCCTAGGAATCCTAGGCAGGCCAATGAGGCTCAAGACCCAAACCAGTGTAACTTGGTTCATACATTGAGATCAGGGAAATAAGTTGATAATTAAGTATCCATGCCACAGGACCCAGCTCAATTGTCCATTCCATCTAGTTCCACTCCATCTCCACAAAACTCCAAAGAAACTGAAGTTGATAAGTAAGCAAAACAAGTGCACCAACCTATAGCCCCATTTCCAAATAGGCTTAGGAGTAATAATAATGCACATATGGAAAATCTACTCGAGGTGTTTAATCAAGTTAGGCTAATATACCACTTCTTGATACAATCCAACAGGTCCCTAGTTATGCCAAATTC